>JAODAL010035014.1:0-43475 GCA_025379985.1 Phyllomedusa bahiana | reverse complement strand
AAAGATCTTTTAAAAACAAATGCAGCGATACCAATTGTGAAAACTTTTTGTTATTCGTAAAACAACAATAAGGGGCTGATTGAAACTTTTAATCTTTTTATTATCTTTTATAGTTTTAAAAATTTTTCTTTTAACTTACACATTTAGCGCCCTAGGGTTCTGGAGCACAAGAAGGGCACGATTGGCAGTACACTGTTCGTATTACACACAGGCTGACAGTCTGCGTATAGATCAGCTTGTGGGTCAGCATGCAAAAGTATATTATCTTTGCACACTCTTCTGCATATATATTTATATATATAGTATTATATTTATATATATATATATATAGTGTAATTAAAGGGGTGTCAAAGATGATATACATATGTACTGCTGACCCACAGAGCTGATCTATACTGCAGATTGTCAGCTTTGGGGATCACACTGACCCACATTGCTGACAATCTACAGCTATACTGATCAGCCTTGTGGGTCAGATATATAATGCTGACCCTCAGATCTGATCAATATAACTGTACACTGAATGTCAGCTCTGTGGGTCATCACAGAGCTGACAATCAGACTGCAGTTGTTCTATTGGCCCCCAGACATGTACCTAACAGTTAGGATGAAATATTCCCCACAGCCTCCCTGTAAATACCTAACGTCCGCCGGCAGCTCTGCAGAGTTCAGCACAATGAGGAGAGGAGAAGGTTGGGGTTGAGAGAGGAGGAGTTCAGGGGCCGGCACCCGAGGCTTCCTGCAGGCTTTCCCCTCCTCCAGCACTATAGGCAGACACTGCAGTCGGCAACCAACAGTGACTGCTCTCCTCCGCCCCTCCCGATCCCACAGGAAGCCGCGGAGCCTCTGAGAACAGTAGTGCCGCATCGTTGGTAAATAGATCCAACAATGCGGCGCTACTTCACTGAGTGAGGGCAGGCCGGCTGGGGGATGGGACACTCGGGGCAGTAGGCATTTTATTCGGGGCTTGGGCCCCGAATAAACCTGCCTAGCGACGCCCCTGCCAAAACTACATTTGATTCAGCAGCATACAACCCATAATTCTGCAGCAGAAATCTTCGGGTATGCTTTGGGTCTCACAATTAATTTTTCTAACAAAAAAAGAAAGATAGAGCAAAGGATTCTCGGGTTTACAGTGTTACAGGTCAAAAGGAAAATTCAAAACAGGAAATGCTGTTCGGCTTCAAACAATTAAGAGTATGTTCACAGAGCGTGTTTTACTCCATGTAACATATGCTTTTTGAAATCTGTCTGTTTGGATCCGTCTGTCAGACCCCAAATGGACCCAAATACTTATCTAATAAATAGCAATGTGATTAACATTGCTTTTAACTTGAAAGAAGCATCTGTGTTCACACAAGTGATCGCCGATGCATGTCTCACTGCGTCTTTTGAATCGGTCTTTCGGATCCGTTCCAAGACAATTCTAGGTCCGAAAGATGCAGCAGGAGCCCTGTTTTAAACTATAGGGTGCGATCTTGCTGCATCCAACAAATATCCAAACATGCAGCTGCATGTTTGGATACGTGTTGGATCTGTTTTAGATCCGATTGCTGCAGCGTTTTTGGATCTGATTTTCGGATCCAACACAGATCCAAAATCAGATCTAAAAACGCTGTGTGTAAGACTGCATACAGCACAGAAAAAAAAATCACAAATTAGCACAGAAAGCATCACAAGAAAATTTTTGAAATTTTAACGGCGACACCATTTTCTGTGATCAATAACTTTTTTGTACTAACACCTATGGGCTTGAGCAAGGTGTCATTGTTTGCGGGCTGTAGTGTTCTTTTTTTGCTACCAGTTTGGAATACACGGGACTTTTTTGATTAAATTTATTCCAATTTTAATGAGACGTGAAATGACCAAAAAGCTGCAATTTTGGCGTTTGGATTTTTTTTTCCTCTACAGTGTTCAGCGTACAGGATAAATTATGTTATATTTTAATGCATCAGACTTTTTAGGATGCGGTGATGCGAAATGTGTACAACTTTGTTTATTATGTTATTTTTTTATTTGTAAAATGGCAGTAGGGGGTGATTTGAACGTGTATATATATATATAAATATATATTATATATATAAAATATATTTTATATATATTTTGTATATTTTATATTTATAATATATATATATAATTAAATATTTATATATATATATATATATTTTAAAAGTTCAAATCACCCCCTACTGCCATTTACAAATAAAAAAAATAAATAATAAACAAAGTTATACATATTTGGCATCACCGCATCTTAAAAAGTCTGATGTATTAAAATATAATATAAATTTATCCTGTACGCTGAACACTGTAGAAGAAAAAAAAATCCAAACGCCAAAATTGCAGCTTTTTGGTCATTTCACGTCTTATAAAAATTGGAATAAATACTTCACCACTAGGGGGTGCTATCGCTTATACATCCTAATGGAGTGTAATACATTCAGGAAGTGGGAAGTAGTAAAACTGAAAACATGGCCGACGATGGGAGCCTTCATAAGGCTTACAGCTGCCATGTTAACCGATCGGGAGCCCGAGATTTTGCTGCGGGTGCCCCGATCAAAGTGAGGAACAGTGATCTAGATGCCTCGGTCATCTTTGCCATGGCATCTAAGGGGTTAAAAAATGCGGGATGGCAGCAGCTAACAACCAGTGGTTATGTAGCGGGATTGCAACAACCCATACGTCCAATGTCGGTAAGGGGTTAAATAATTATGTCTCTGCTGGCCCAGCACAGTTAAGGGGTTAATGAATATTTTATGTTAAATATGCAGTGTTTAGTGCACATTTCCTAAGACTTATAGCAGCTTTGCGCATAGCTGCTATATAGAGGACAGAGGCTGGCATCCATAACAGCAGATGGACCCAAACACGCATTTGACAATGAGTAGTAAGTGATCGCAGATGTGTGTTTATATTGCGTCTTTCGGATCCATTCCAAGAATTGCAGGAGCCCTATTATAAAGTATAGGGTGCGATCCTGCTGCATTCAACATGGATCCAAACACGCAGCTGCATGTTGGATCTGTGTTGGACCCGATTGACACTATGTATTTGGATGCCATTTTCTGAGCCAAAATGGACCCAAAATCATATAGAAAAATGCCATGTGAACATACCCTACAGGTTTACTGCACTTGCTATTACTGCTGACATTACTACGCATACTGGGTGCAGAATCGATGGAATCTCTACCACTTTGTCAAGAACTCTTTTGGAGGCTAGCTATTCACACACCTACAAACAAACTGCATGGTTTTACCCTTTGACAAAAAGTTATTATATTTGTTTCATTATACACTTTGTAGGCTTAGCCAATAGGAAAATTGTATAGCAAATTGTTTTATATAAATCTTTACTTTTGTCCTACTCTTTATGTACTGTGTACCAGTATTTCAGAAAACCTAAGAAAACTATATTTAAAAAATTAACAATTCAGAACGAACGCATTTTAAAAACCGCATGTCAATAAAGTGAGTAGTAGCAGTGATAATATGCTGTGAGTAACTTATCTGTTCATATTTACTCAAATGCAGCAGTTCATCATAGCATGAAGTCGCTTGGGATGAGAAAGAATATCTGAAGTTATGCTTTTAAGACTATGCTTTATGCAGACTTAATTAGTACAAACTGTGGCTAGTGGCCAGTAAGTGGTCTTGAAATTCATGTCATGTCTTGTGAATTATGATTGATATTTACACTTGGAAGAAGATCTAATATAAACCAATAATTCTCTGCCAGCAATTGGGAAAGAAGAGATTAAGATAAACGGCTTCTACAATGAAGAACAAAAGCATTCATATTTCTTACCACAGATATATTCAAATATGCAGCAAAATAACCACTAGGAGTGCATCATATGGCAGTTCTTTATATTGGAATGGAAATACAAGTGAAGACAGCTTCAGCAATGCTTGTTGCATGTATTTTTTTCTAGCTAAAAAGATATTTTATGCATTGCAATACACATGAGCAGCTATGTGATGTTAAAGAAAAAAAAAACAATATTGGAACAGGAAGATGATCACAAAACACACAAACAGTTTTTGGTACTGTGGCTTATGTCTGTATTGCCCATGAAATAAGCTTTACTAATTGCAGTTTTATGCTTTTGTCTAGAAATGACTGGGTTTGGACAATCAATACCTGTATTTACAGAAACTAGTTTATATTTGTTTTGTAACTGTTTTGTTACCTTAGAAACCGAAAAATTCATAGTGTATTGTTCAGTTACCTAGATAGTAAAGGTTAAATGCAATAATATTACTATATACTTCAATATAAAAGTTAAGGGTATTTTTATGTGTAATAACCATTAGCCATAAAAACTCATCTAGAACAGTAAAGTAGTATATCTATTTATTTGTGGAGAAGTATTTTAAGGGAAATTCCAGACTATAAATATTGTGGCGTGTGCTACCAAAGCATGATACTATCTTCTAATAAACAGGTTTAAGATGTACTGCAAAAAAAAAGGGGTCAAAGATGTCCATAAAGTAGAATGCTAGCTTGAAAATGCCTGTGTGACCACAAGGGCCTGATAGAGACGTACAGAAATAACTACAAGAGAAGACACTGACCGGGAGTCATTGGATTTTGCTGTACCTTTTTTGTGCTTATAGTGCATATGATTAAGGCTATGTCCACACAACAAGTATTTTAAGTTGGAATCCACACGTATTCCCACTTGAAATACTCGACTAAAAGGGACTGAAAACCATTCCCATTGACCTCAATATAAAATCCACGTTGCAGTCCATATGAATTTTCGGAGTTTGGATTGCAGAACCGATAGGTTTTGACAAAACTTAGAACATGCTCATTCTTTGGTCATATTTCACTCTGAAAACGATGATAAATTTACAATAGAAGTCAATGGTATGGCTAAAAACCTTATGCAAAAATGCCCACAAAGCTTTGTGCGCATATCCAAAAAACTCAATAGTGCACTAAGATGCACTTTTGATTACACCTATACTTGTGGAAGAGGATACATCACTGAGCCATGCCTTCAAAAATGTGCCGCTGCTTGGACATGGACAAGGGCAAACTGATGTCTAAGGTGAGTGTCATTGTCAACATTGACGTGTCTAACTTATTAATTTACATACGTTTAAAGTCGAGCATACTAACCTACTTAACTTTTTTTTCAACAGTTGAAGATGTAAAAACCGCATTGGAAGAGCGTGCATGACTACTTTCTGAAGTAGCAGTGTGAAGGGGAACAAAGTAGGGCTTCTCCCTACCAGCATCATAAAATACCAATTCAGGATGAGCTGAACATGCCTCAGTGGGGACTCCGCTACTAAGATTTTATTAATTCATTTTTAAAAGGTTGTTCTATGTAAATGAAATAGAGCTTTAAAGAGTACCTATCACCCACACACAAACACACAAAAACTTAAGTAAATGAAACTATAAGACCTTTTTCCAATACATTTAACCTCTGTTGTGGGTAAAATGTTTGAAGGTTTTCTAAGAGATGCTATCCTGGAGTATCTCACTGAAAATAAATTTATAACGCTGTTTCAGCATGGGTTTATGAAGGATCAATCCTGTCAAACTAATCTCATCAGCTTCTTTGAGGAAGTTAGTTCTAGACTGGATCGGGGGGAGACATTTCATGTCATATATTTATATTTTTCTAAAGCATTTGATACTGTGCCACATAAAAGGTTGGTAAGTAAAATGAGAATGCTTGGACTGGAGGAAAATGTGTGCAAGTGGGTGAGTAACTGGCTCACTGATAGAAAACAAAGGGTAGTAATTAACGGTACATACAGACTCGATCTCTGTTACTAATGGGGTACCACAGAGCTCAGTATTGGGCCCTATCCTCTTTAATATTATCATAAATGATCTTACATATGGATTGCACAGTAGAATATCGATTTTTGCAGATTATACTAAGCTCTGTAAAGTAATCAACACAATAGAGAATAATGTGTTATTACAAAGGGATCTGGATAGGTTGGAGGCCTGGGCAGAGAAGTGACAGATGAGATTTAACACTGATAAATGCAAGGTTATGCACATGGGGAGGAAAAATCCATTTCCTGATTACATGTTAAACAGAAAAATGCTGGGTAAAAGTGACATGGAGAAGGACTTGGGAATCCTGGTGGACAGTAAACTGTAGCAGCCAGTGTCAGGCAGCAGCTGCCAAGGCGAATAGGATCATGGGTTGTATTAAAAGGATCATAGATGCACATGATGGGAACATTATTCTCTCATTATACAAGTCATTGGTTAGACCACACATGGAGTATTGTGAACAGTTTTGGGCACTAGTACATAGGAAAGACATTGTAGAGCTTGAACAGTTACAAAGGCGGGCAACAAAAATAATAAAAGGACTGGGTGGACTGCAATACCCAGAAAGATTAGCGAGATTAGGGTTACTTAGTTTAGAGAAAAGACGGCTTCGGGGGGACACAATAAATATGTTTAAATATATTAAGGGCCAATATAGAGATCTCGCTAAAGATTTATTTATACCCAGGACTGTACCAAGAACAAGGGGCATACAAGACGCATACTCTACATCTTGAGGAAAGAAAGTTTCTACATTAACATAGAAAGGGATATTTTACTGTTAGAGCAGTGAGACTATGGAACTCTCTGCCAGAGGAAATTGTCATGGTGAATTCACAGACAAGGGTTTGGATGCATTGCGTGACAATATAACAAGTTATAGTGACTAGGATTCTGGAGAAGGGTTGTTGATCCAGGGATTTATTCTGATTGCCAGATTGGAGTCGGGAAGGAATTTTTTCCCTAACATGAGGACAATTGGCTTCTATCTCATAGGTGTTTTTGCCTTCCTCTGGATCAACACTTTAGCAACATTTTAGCAAAATAGGCTGAACTGGATGGACGTATGTCTTTTGTCGGCCTAACAAACTATGTAACTATGTCATTAGCAACCCAGATAATTTACATCAGTATTACAGAGACACATATTTGAGTTTCACTTTCTTAGGCAGATTCTTATCTAGCAGGATTCCTTCTGTTGGGAGACACTAACTGCGCAGGGGGAGCTGAGAATATAGCTGCTTGGACAGGGTAATATGAGTCTCTCACTACATACAGTACAGCAGGCACAGCACACTGAAGACATAGTGTGAAAAGGTTTACAGGCATCTAAATTACACTGCTGCTAGTGTTATATTCAGCACAGAAAAAGCAGCCCAGCGCTTCATGGTGTAGACTTCCTGACTCCCCCTTCCCAGCTTAGAATCACTTAGGTTGATGGATCACTATGTTGACAGCTCTGTGAAACTAAAATGTGCCAAAAAAATTGAATTACAGGTGAAATGCTTTGATTTTCCTAATGAAGCATATATATGATAGTGTTTGTAGTGTTTGTAATTTAGTCTACTGTTGAGGAGGTTTCCTTGGAGGTGATAGGTCCCCTTTAATAATCTTTTTGATCCATAGATCATCTGGTAATTTTCAGTGAGCCATGGTGGTGGTCACCACAGCGACTGATGAGCATCAGCAGAGGGAGAGGGACCTCATTCCATCCACATCTGCTTTGGCCACCCAGGAAGAGAAGAGAGAACCTGAAGATCTGTCAGGACCTTCAGGGATGGGCTACTATTCTGGGAAGAGTCAGCTGGGGCAACAGCAGCAAAGACAATACCATCTTCCACTGCTACTGTTGTTGCCACCCTGGAGCCCCTCCTAGCTCCCCTCCATGCACCTTTTCCAACTGTGGGTGGAGACAAACGACCCACCATTCAAGGGACAGAGTAATTGAACTAGAACATTGTGTTCACTCTTCAGCCACCTCATCTTCATCATCTGCCATGCAATGTATGTATAACATTACCATCCCTATCCAGGAGTGGGTTCCATTACACTCCCCTCCCCAACAAACTCCATCCTCATCATCTTATGATTTTTCCCCACATTTTTATTGTGATCTTTCTTTTTTTTGGTTCTGGTGGGTGAGGATTCGATTTGTAAATAGTTAATTTATTTTTATTTTCAAGTTTAATTTTTATTTTTTAATATAGATTGGGGGGCTGCGTTAGGATGACTATATATATATATATATATATATATATATATTATATATATATATATATATATATATATACAGTACATACACAGTATTATATATATATATATTATTATATATATATATATATTATATATATATATATATATATATTATATATACACTCACCGGCCACTTTATTAGGATACACCATGCTAGTAACGGGTTGGACCCCCTTTTGCCTTCAGAACTGCCTCAATTCTTCGTGGCATAGATTCCACAAGGTGTTGCAACGATGCTCAATTGGTACCAAGGGCCCAAAGAGTGCCAAGAAAATATTCCCCACACCATGACACCACCACCACCAGCCTGAACCGTTGATACAAGGCAGGAGGATCCATGCTTTCATGTTGTTGACGCCAAATTCTGAC
Source organism: Phyllomedusa bahiana (assembly GCA_025379985.1). Lineage (NCBI taxonomy): Eukaryota > Metazoa > Chordata > Amphibia > Anura > Hylidae > Phyllomedusa > Phyllomedusa bahiana. The sequence goes on along the minus strand of JAODAL010035014.1, from coordinate 35,042 downwards.
CCTACCATCTGAATGTCACAGCAGAAATCGAGACTCATCAGACCAGGCAACTTTTTTTCCAATCTTCTACTGTCCAATTTCGATGAGCTTGGGCAAATTGGAGCCTCAGTTTCCTGTTCTTAGCTGAAAGGAGTGGCACCCGGTGTGGTCTTCTGCTGCTGTAGCCCATCTGCTCAAAGTTCGCCGTACTGTGCGTTCAGAGATGCTCTTCTGCCTACCTTGGTTGTACGGTGGTTTGAGTCACTGTTGCCTTTTATCAGCTCGAACTGTCTGCCCATTCTCTTGACCTCTGGCTTCAACAAGGCATTTCCGCCCACAGGACTTGCCGCTCACTGGATGTTTTTTCTTTTTCGGACCATTCTCTGTAAACCCTAGAGATGGTTTTGCGTGAAAATCCCAGGAGATCAGCAGTTTCTGAAATACTCAGACCAGCCTTCTGGCACCAACAACCATGCCACGTTCAAAGGCACTCAAATCACCTTTCTTCCCCATACTGATGCTCGGTTTGACCTGCAGGAGATTGTCTTGACCATGTCTACATGCCTAAATGCACTGAGTTGCCGCCATGTGATTGGCTGATTAGAAATTAAGTGTTAACGAGCAGTTGGACAGGTGTACCTAATAAAGTGGCGTGTGTGTGTATATATATATATATATATATATATATATTTATATATTTATATTTTGTGTTTCATAGCTCTCTTTTACTTATAGAAAACATCTGGATGTGCTATTTAGCCTTAAAAATAAAGAAAAACTCCAGGAAAAGCACAGCACAAAATGCAACATTTTGATTCTGTAAAGCAATTTTAACAGTATAAAACATTTTGGTTTATCAGTAGTACGATGTTGCTTTTCATTTGGCAACTGCTTGGTCATTTTAAGGAAGCCTTATTTAGTCACTGTGTGGTAGTCTTATTCAGTTATTGTATGTGGTCATATATGTAGATTGTTCTCTAAAAGTCAAAATGCCTGAAATTGCTAAAGCTAGACTCGGAAATTAAAAAAAAGACAGTTCCAAAAGAATAATGTTTTTTTGTAAATTGTCAACTACAATAATAACTTAGTTTATTTTTACAATGCATCTTAAAATTTTCATAAACTTAAACAAAAAATTGTCATTGTTTAAGTTCTTGGGCAGGGTCATATTTACCAATTTAGGTAAGTACCTAGGGAAACACAATTTAGATGGTAGAACTGCTCAAAAAAATAAAGGGAACACTTAACCCAATGTTACCAAGTCAATCACACTTCTGTGAAATTAACCAGTCCAGTTATCAACACTGATAACACTTTATTCAATTTTTCCTGCTGTTCACCCATGAAGACAGACGTGACAGACATGACAGTCCGTAGAAGCCATGGAGAACATTCTGCTGCCTGCAACATCCTTCAGCATGACTGGTTTGGTAATGGACCGGTAATGGTGTGAGGAAGCATTTCTTTTGAGGGCCACACAGAGCTCCATATGCTACCCAGAGGTACCCTGACTGCCACTAAGTACCGGGATGAGATCCTTACACCCATTGTGAGACCATATGTAGGTGCAGTGGATCCTGGGTTCCTTCAGATACATGACAATGCTAGACCTCATGTTGCTGAAGTATGCCAAAAGTTCCTGCATGATGAAGGCATTGATGCTATGGACTGGCCTGCCCATTCCACAGACCTGAATCCAATCGAGCACATCTGGGACATCATCACTTGTTCCATCTACCAATGGCAGATTGCACCACAGACTGTCGAGGAGCTGACTGATTCTTTAATCCAGGTCTAGAAGAATATCTTTCGGGAGAACATCTGCCACCTCATCAGGAGCATGTCAGGGCATTGTAGAAAGGTCACACACTGCTGAGCCGCATTTCCTTGTCTTGAGGCATTTCTACTGAAGTTGGATCAGCCTGAATTTGATTTTCCACTGTGATTTTGATCTGTGATCATTCCAAATCCAAACCTCTATGGGATATAAATTTTGATTTTCATTGATCATGTTTATGTTTTATTGTTCTCAACACATTTCACTAAATAATGAATAAAGAATTGCATCTGGAATATTTCATTTATTGAGATTTAAGATGTGGCATTTTAGTTTTCCCTCTATTTTTTTGAGCATTGTTTGACATTTCGGGCCACATGTATGAAAACTGTCTAGGTCTAAAATTCACTTTGTTGCCCATATCAACCAATCAGAGTGCCCCTCTCATTTTATATAGTTCTCTGGACAAGTGAAAGGGGCGCTCTTATTGGTTGCTATGGGCAACAAAGTAAATTTTAGTCCTAGTCAGTTTTCATAAATGTGGCCCTTCATGTCAAAGCCAATAGATAGCTCTTTTCGACACATAATATTACTGTCCAGTTGTTTAGTTTACTCATGCTTAGAGTACTGCCCGAACAAAACCCAGTCCTTCTGCTTTATATGAACACGTGGGCTCCAACAGTCACATTACTATAAGTGATAAACACTAGCAATATAGAGGACCTCAAGAGTGGGGAAAAAAGCTGCTAACAATGACAAAATTAAAGAACATTACTCAATGTCAAAATATAGATTGCACTATTGGATTTAAAAGAAAATTTCCATTGCTTTAACCACATGGTATCTCTACCCATCTTGCCAAAGACACACTACATCAACCTTTTATCTGACTTTTGACTGAACCCAACAGCTACAAGGCTCCAGTTAGTGATAATGTATGGCATATTCAGTCACAAAAAATTCTGTAAGCTTTAAATACATTACTTCAATGATAATGAGACATCAGAAGCTGTAAAAAATTAAGAAAAAAATTTCCCCCTCTATCTATCTATTATCTATCTTTTCTATCTATCTATCTATCTATCTATCTATCTATCTATCTTCTCTTAGCTGCCCACTATATGTGCAATGCACACCCAAATTTTGGGAAAGGGATTTAAAAGGCCTTTGTGTTTTGGGCCCGTTAGTTGCATGCGCAATTAAACAGAGGCAGAGTGGAAACAGCTGGTATGGGTGCTTTCAGACAGCACAGCAGTGCAGTTTTAACTGCGCTCCAATTTAGTGCCTTTTTTATGCAAACTTTTTTTCACTTTCAAAAAAGTTTGGAAAGGGCAATCAATAGTGTTTTTTTTCCCCAAAAAATAGTAATTTATTTTCTTACTTGAAAAAACCCTTTTTGAACAAATTTTTTAAAAACTGAAAAAAAGCCGTTGGTAAAAAAGGCGTTTAATTGGAGCGAGTTTTAAAACGCACCCCCAAAATGCCTGTGTTAAAGCACCCTATAAAGTTTACTGTTGTAAAGCACGTGTGCATCTATGTGTTCATGTGTGCATCCTTGTAAGTAATGACTATGGTGAGTAGAGATGTGTTTTTCCTCACCTTTTCTCTATTCCAAGGTGAGTGCCATGATTTTACACAGCAGATTGACATCAAGAAAATCCACAGGATTATTTTTCCAGCTGCAAAGCATAACAAATTTTAAAAAAACTTCTGTGTCTGGTCAATTTGAACTGCAAATATGAAACGGACGCATTGCTTGTCTCCCCATTCACTTCAAAAGGAAACTGAAAATATTAAATAAATCTGCAATTGCTATGTAGATAGTACACATTTTAAATACAATGATGTTACAGTAAAGCAACATTAATATTTTATGCAATAAAATCCTGAGCATCAAATCTGCACCAGAATCTAGATAATTTTGCTGCTGTGGATAAACTTGTGGAAAAGCTGTGAATTTTCCACTTTGAAGCAATTTGTTGGTGTTGGTAAAGTTAACTCGGTGTAATGGAATTGACACAGGACTCTAATTTACTATACTGTGTCATATTTACGAAGGGTTCACATATAGCAATTTCACTGGCAAATTTGTGCCATTATTAGTGGCTGCAGGAATGACTTAAACCCCATGCAGCTGCTCAAGCATGTAAATCCAGACTTAAGCCAGAACCTAAGGGCTGGGGCAACATGAACTGTAAATGCAGTTCAGTATAGATTACCCAAATATGGAAGAAAAACAGTTCCTCTGTGGAGGGGCCCAATGTTTAGTTAAAAATTTAAAAGGGTTTGGTTATCACTACAAATATCCTCGAAAGGGGGGGGCCCTTGCCAATTTAAACCCCTTTTTTCTAGCTATAGAAAAGAAGCTTTTTATAATTGCGAAATAATTCATTACAATCTTGTTTGAACTAATCCTAACCAAATGCAGAATTTCAGTGAAGTACAAAATAAAAGCTTTCTACAAGAATCACAAGATGCCACTGTCAATGAAAATACCACATAAGAAAAATTAAATTTGTTGGAACGAGTAGTTCCATCTTATTTACAATGTTATTTCAAGGTTCCAGATCTCATCAAACCACAGTGAATGCAATTGTCTCCAAGTGAAGAAGACCTGGAACACTGATGAATTTTCTAATCCTGCCAAAATTACTCCAAGGACACATCAACAATTTATCAAAGATGTAGACTTCCCAGAACTACACATGCAGATACAGGTCTATTTATGTAGCCAAGACTGGTATTCTTGACCCCATCAAATGTATCAGACTTTTTGTTAACATTGCCTATATAGTTAAAACATTTTAACGCTTGGATCTTTGAAATATATATTCATTACTATTTTACTATTCCCTTGTTTTATTTAAATTTTGTGCTTAAGGGTGCTTTCACACGGTGCGTTTTTGGTGCGGTTTTGTTGCGTTTTTGTTGAAAAAATGTATATCATTATTTGCTGTGCCTTGCTTCACAAAAAAAACAACCAAAAAACGCATCAAAAACGCACCGTGTGAAAGCACCCTTAAGAAAAGAAAAAAACTTATCTGGGAACAATCAACAAGCCTATATTAACAGATCTGTCATTTTTTGCATATACTAGTCTTTGTTACAATTGTGTTTTTAATGTGATTTAGCTGTGGATCTAATTGCCACATGATCATTTTAGTATGAATATGAACACGATGGGTGACATGTATGTACGGGGCTGTGACAGAAGTCTGGCGTCTTTAAAGTCTTAAAACTGGCGCCGCCCTGTTTGCTATATTTTTAACCCCTTAAGGACCCGGCATTTTTTTGTTGTTGACACGTTCGTTTTTCCCTCCTCGCCTTTCCAGAGCCATAACTTTTTTATTTTTCCACCTACATAGACACATGAGGGCTTTTATTTTGCGGGACAAGATGTACTTTCTAATGGTGTTATTCACTATACTATAGAATATACAGGGAAACCGCAAAAAATTCCAAGTGGGACAAATTGTGAAAAAAAAAAGTATTTCCGCCATGTTTGCAGCGGTTTTGCTTTTAAGGCGTTAAATCGTCGGTCAATACAATGTGTTTTCTGTATTCTACAGGTTGATAAGCATCCGGCAATACCAAACATTTAGGGCTTGTTCACACGACGTTTTGGATCCGTTTTGGATGCGTTTTACGGATCCGTTTTTAATCTGCGAAAACTGGATGCAAACTGCATCCAAAAAGCGGATCCAGAAAACGCAACAGCTGATCCTTTTTTTGATGCGTATTGGATGCGTTTTTCATGCGTTTTACGGATCCGTTTTTTCAATGCTTTATTTAAATCAACCTATCAAACTGCAATTTAAATATACTATAACCTATCAATGACCAAGAAAAACCCTTTTTTTACCTAGTGTCAATCAACTGTACATACACCTATGATTTTAGAACCGCCCTCCCCCTATTTTTTTTTTTAATCAACCAATAGTTTTCAAACCCACCCCATGTAAATTAATTAATAACAATCATGTATAAAACTAATCATTTTCTAAACTAAATATTTATAAATTAAATATATATTTAGTATACATATATATATATATTTATGTACATATATATAAATGTACATTTATATACTATTATATACATTTATAATATATACATTTAAACTTTTGTATAGAATTTATATATATATATATATATAATATATATATATATTATATATATACACACACACATTTATATATATATTTATATATTATTATATATATTATATATATATATTATATTTTCATACATTTATAAACTAAATATAACCCAAACATAATATTAAAATTTTATATTTAATTTAAATCCAATGCGTTTGACGGATGCGTTTTTGGCATCAAAATCGGATCCAAAACGCACCCAACTGTATGCTGCGCTTTTGCATCCGCGTTCGGGATGCCAAAAGCGCACTCCATTATTTCCTATGGGGATTTCTCTTGCGTAAAACGCAAGAAGAATTGACATGTCAATTCTTAAAACGGATTCGAAAAACGGATCGCGAAAAACGCATCGGCAATCACTCGTGTGAACAGCGATGCGCTTTTGCCATTGAAAGCAATGTTAATCACACTGACAATTGTCAGATCCGTTTTACGGATTCGTAAAACAGATCCGTAAAACGGATCACAAAAACGTCGTGTGAACAAGCCCTTAGGGTTTCTGTTATGTTTTGGTACCATAAAAAAATACCAAACTTTTTCTATTTTTTAAATTTGCGCCGAGGCGCCAGTTTGTGCGACCAATAACTTTTTTGTACTAACACCTACGGATGTCAGTGAGGGTGCATTTTTTGCGGGCGGAAGTGTACTTTTTATCGCTAGCAGTTTGGAATGGATGCAACTTTTTTATAAATTTTTTAAGTGACATAAAATGATAAAAAAAATGCAATTTTGGCGTTTGGAATTTTTTTTCTTCTACGGTGTTCAGCGCACGGGATAAATGATGTTATATTTTTATAGATCGGACTTTTTCGGACGCGGCGATACCAAATATGTGTAACTTTTTTATTATTTTATTGTTTTCATTTGTAAAATAGGGAAATGGGGGTGATTTGAACTTTTAATACTTTTTTTTTGTACTGTAAAACAATTTTTTTTTTTTTACTTTAACATTGAGGCCACCTATGGTACTTGACCACTAGGTGGCGCAATTGTCAATACAGTCTAATGCATTGCATAGGCAATGCATTAGAGTGTGCCAAGATGGCGGTTTCCCCACTTCCTGTCTGCGGACGGAAGTGGGGCAAACCAGGACATGGAAGTGACAGGAGCCTTCCCAAGGCTCCCCACTTCCATGTCCTGTGGTTGGATCGTTGCAGCTGTGCTGCGACGGTGCCGATCACCCTGACGATCGGTGCCCCACACCGATCTTCATTCATTCAGATGCTGCGGCCATCTTTGCCGCAGTGTCTGATGGGTTTAACAGCGCGGGCGGGCGACGCTGCCCGTTCACGCTGTAATGGCCGGGTGTTAGCGGCGATTAGCCGCTAACACCCGGCGGCTGTGCGGGGGGGGTCGCGGAGCGATCCCCTGCAAAGCCTCTTAGCGGCCCTGGGACGTACTCATACGTCCAGGGTCGTTAAGGGGTTAATCAGACGCACTCCAAAATTAAGTGCATTATAAAGCGACCGTGGCACTTTGTAATGCGCCTAAGATCAGGGTGCGTGTTGGAGGCGTGTCGCACTACAACTGTACGATTCTACACATTTATGACTTTTGAATGGCAAATCCAGGCGAATTCCTGCTTGAACAGGTACACCACTTTAAATGTGGTTTTCTTTGAATCACAATTGTCACTTTGTAGCTAGAAAGCGCTAAAGCTATGACCCACAGAAGAACAGCTTCATAGATTCAGGTACATTCTATGCTACTAATGTGCGCAAAAAAAATTGCCGTCTGAGCGCCAAAATACATACATGTGGCCCTGTGAGTTGCATACTTTTGTACATAAGCCATCAAATGCAAAGCAATAGAAGCCATGAGAAGATCATTCAGCAGGAGCAGAAAGTCTGCTTGTTGGTAGTTTTTAGCCTTCAACAGATTTCTTTGTACGATGCAGAAAAAAACTGAAATATAAGCAAAACCGACTTTAAAGCATATTTTAATTAAGCATGAAAATTTACTTTTAATATCAGTAATCACTAGGTCACTGATATACAATATACTGTACGCCTGAATCGGGATGGGGGTAGATACTTTGAAACCACAATATATGTAAAAAAAAGGCATTTAATTTTCTGCCAGATATGTATTCTTGTTTGCAAAGAAAGACTATTATATTATTAATGACAAACTGAGATTTACTGATACACAGCAAATAGAATGTCAAACCAATACAGATCTTGACATTATCTCCAGTTTATGTCCCATCTATTGAATGGCTATCACACTCTAGTGAATTGACCCATCAAGGTAAAGGTCAGCAAAAGCAGAGTTAATGAAATGAATAAGTATAAATAACATGTTTATTATATCCACAGTCCAGGGTAGGTAGAACAAAACTACCAATTATACTAATGGCTCTTCCTACCTTTAACTTTTCAAGTGTCAAAAAAGCATAATAATTGAATATACCAATAATTGTGAATTATTTACTAGAAACAATTTGGGTGACATGTATGAACAGGGCTGCGTCAGTTATCTGGCGTCAAAAAGCTGTAATAGACGAGTTCTATAGATGTATGTACAGTTGCACTTCAAACTTTGGTGCAATAAGCTCCTGTGCGACACTTTTTAATGCATCAAAGATTAGGGGCATTCTGGGGGCGTCGCACCACATTCATAGAATTGGACACGTTTATGATTCTTTGATGCCAAACCTAGGCACATAACAGTTGGAACAGCCAGACCAGGTTAAAGGTGGTCTGCCTGAGCCAGACTTGTCGTATTGGCAATAGACTGCACCTGCAGAAGAACAGGTTCATACATTCTGGTACATTCTACACTACTTTCAGGCAATTTAGAACTGGCCTGTCAGAGCCAACATTCATACATGTCGCCCGTTATCTCTATAGTGTATATGACGTTTTTTATTATTTTTAATGACCAAAACATGTCCTAACAGGCATTATTCCTGGACAGCTCTGGGATGTTTACTCCGCTCTACGGTTGTTACTATCACAAAGATAACCCCGAAAAATGATGTACACTCAGCAGTAACAATGGGAAATGCTTCCCTTGTTTACACTCTAAGGGGGACATGTATGATCTGAGTTTTTGCTTGTTTTCTGGCGTATAATGCGCCTCTCTGTGCCAGCTCCGCTGTCGGACGCACCTCCCCTATGTGTTAGGCACATTTGGCGCAAGGCTTGCCACTTTCTAATGCGCCTAACATGAAGGGGCATGCTGTGGACGTTCTGGGGTGGGATGCATGTATGAATGCGGGTCGACAAAGTAAGGCGCATTACAGCTCCAACTGGCAGACCTTTTTCAATGTGGTCTGTCTGCCAGAGGCATCGAATTTTGGCCCTCATTTATGAGCGCACTTCGGCGCCGACATACATCAGGCACAGTTTTTACGGAAAAAAACGTGAAAACAGGCGCTTCGACGCACCGATCTTCATAAATGTCCCCCTAAATGGTTAAATGACCAAGATCTGTTTTGTGCCAGCAGTTACACCCACTTTCAGTCAAAACAAAATGATATGATTTAACTGCTTCTTCACCCCATAGTTTTGACTTGACGTATGGAGACACGAGGCGACATGTATTAACGGAGCTGTGCCAGATATCTGGATTCTTTTGAGCCCAATATCAGGCGCAGCCCCGTTCAAACATTTTTAAATCTCCCGCACACCAGATTCAAATGTGTTAGGGAAGTTGGTTCCAGAGCATGAAAAGGAGCCAGGAGAAATATTACAGGCAGTTGCAGCGAGGAGCAGGAAAGAGAAAAGCAGAGAAGAAGGTCCTATGAGGATCACAGATTGCATGAAGAGAGGTATTGGGAGATTGCAGCAGAGATGTATGGGGGATACCGGTTACAGATAGCCTTGTATGTTATGGTTAATTGCCTGAACTGAATTCTAGCCAGATAGGGGCCTTTCCTTAGCCAGTAAAGGGACTGGAAGAGGCAGAGGTGTAATGAGAAAAGAGGTGGATAAACCTGCTCACCGTGCTGCCCCATACATAGATCATCATTTATCTAACACAGTAAATGACCTGAAAGAAACAAAAAAACACCAAAATTGTGGTTATTGATCACATTACCACCCAAAAAAAATTGGAACAAAATGTGATCAAAAAGTCACGTATGTGGCGCTACACACTAGTATTTTCAGTTAGCTGAATGAATGGCCACATTATGGAATAGAAGCTGAACACCTGCAAGACTTTGGACGTTTTCTAACTTTAACACTAATAACTGAATTTAAAAGTGTAAATAACCATTTATATACATTAAAGGGAATCTGTCATCAAAATTTTTTATTTTTTTAATTAATGAAATATTGTGTGTTCATTTTTGTCTAAATTTTTTGTATATTTTTTTCTTTCATTCAATTTATGGTAAATATTAAAAAATGCATAATAGTTTTCAAGGTTTCCCACTCTTAGCCATCAGAGGGAGCACATCCAAGAAAAAAATGTTTGGTTCATGTACAAAGAGCATGTAATACAGCACTGCTGTAAATGTGGGCTGGTCTGGTGGTGACCTCACAAGCCTACACTCCCCCCCCCTTCTGTGTGCATAAGGAGGGGGATGTGGATTGTAGGCTCTGTAGACATGAATCACCATTTTGTTGGTGACTGAGGACACTATACAGAACTGCTGTGTACCCATAGCTGAAAAAAGAATAACCAGAGCGAAATTGTAATTACATTTAGGGCCTGTTCACACGGCGTCTTTGAAGCCGTGTAAAATATGCTTTTCGATACGTGTTTGGATCTGTCTGTCAGTCCCCAAACAGACCCAGATGCGTATCGAATAAATAGCAGTGTGATTTTACATTGCTGTTTACTAGAAACACGCATCGACTTTCACACGAGTGATTGGCGATACGCGTCACACTGCGTCTTTTACATCTGTTCCATTAACTGTCATTTCAATTCTTGGTCCGAAAGACACAGCAGGAGCCCTATTATAAACCATAGGGTGCGATCCTGCTGCAGCCAAAATGGATCCAAACACTCAGCTGCGTTTTGCATCCGAAAAACGCTGCTTTTTTGAATGTGCTTTTCAGACCCAACACGGATGCCCTTACTCTATTTCACTATGGATATGTGGAAGGAACGCCACAGTATATGTCTGCATCCCTGCTCACAGGTATCCACAGGTGGCCAACGTCTACATATCCTATGAACGATGTGTACGACAGGAGGAACAAAAGAGGAACGACTTATGTCAGAGGGGAACGACGTGTACGACAGGAGGAACTAAAGAGGAACGACGTGTGTCAGAGGGGAACGACGTGTACGACAGGAGGAACTAAAGAGGAACGACGTGTACGACAGGAGGAACTAAAGAGGAACGACGTGTACGACAGGAGGAACTAAAGAGGAACGACGGATGTTAGAGGGGAACGACATTTACGACAGGAGGAACTAAAGAAGAATGATGTGTGTCAGAGGGGAACGTCGTGTACGACAGGAGGAACTAAAGAGGAACGACGTGTACGACAGGAGGAACTAAAGAGGAACGACGTGTACGACAGGAGGAACTAAAGAGGAACGACGTATGTCAGAGGGGAACGACGTGTACGACAGGAGGAACTAAAGAGGAACGACGTGTGTCAGAGGGGAATGACGTGTACGACAGGAGGAACTAAAGAGGAACGACGTATGTCAGAGGGAACGACGTGTACGACAGGAAGAACTAAAGAGGAACGACGTGTGTCAGAGGGGAAACGTGTCGACAGGGGGAACTAAAGAGGAACGCGTTGTCGGAGGGGAAAACGTGTACGACAGGAGAAACTAAAGAGGAACGACGTGTGTCAGAGGGGAAACGACGTTGTACGACAGGAGAAACTAAAGAGGAACGACGTGTGTCAGAGGGAACGACGTGTACGACAGGAGGTAATAAAGAGGAACGATGTATGTCAGAGGCGAACGACGTGTACGACAGGAGGAACTACATAGGAACATACAAGGGGGATGTACGACGTATTTTCAGAGGGGAACAACGTGTATGACAGGAGGAACTAAAGAGGAATGACGTATGTCAGAGGGAAATGATTTATATCAGAGGGGAATGATGTATATCATAGGAGGACACTTGTCTGCAGAATTGATAAGTTATTACCACCCAACTCTGTTGCATCTCTGGCAGCCTTAATGGAGCACAGAGTGACTGCGAAGATGTTCAGTATCTGTTCCTCTGGGCTCCACATTCATGGCTACCTGCTGTGACCTGCAGACAATAGAGCATGCTGAGCTCACAGTAGGGGCTCTGAGGGATCTCACTGTCTCAAGTCAATTGTCTCAAGTCTCTTACCTACAGTGTTTACTTTATGGCAGCTTCCTGTGTGTCCTGCTCTCACACAGTACAGGGCTGTCTCTGAAGAGGGGCAGGGCTGGGTACACACAAGTTTCTTTTATAACTGTCTCTAAAAGCTCACAAGGAAAATAAATGTAACACAGAATAAAAAGGTGATAGAAAACACACACATTACTGCAAAAAAAAATTTGCAACACAATCCCTTTAAGCAAAGGAAACAAAACAAAAAAAAAAGATAATAACACATTACTAAAAATATTCCAAAACTAGACTGACCATTCAGCAATCAGATACTGCCTAGGGGCCTCAAGCATTATGGAAGCTCATATTCCTTTAACCAAGCAAGGTTCAGTATTTAGTCTGTCTTATATGGAGAGATAAATGCCCTCGTTTCCTTCGTAAAAGGATATACAGAGCTAAGTAACACAGATTTATACTGCTCCGATTGAGTTTACTGGGACCTATGTAAATGAATAAGCCTTCTATAGTGGCAGCTAAAAGTAACCAGAGTTCCCTGAATTAAAGAAATGACTATATGTGTCTACTAAACTGTATGTGCCATAATATTAGTATAGACAAAGTGTCGTTGTGGCCTAGCCACTGAACCAGGGGGCCAGCTTTACATGTAGGAATAATACAGATTTTTGTATTGATATTTTGCAACTTGTTGTGCTTATTTTTTTTTAATTCAGAGCAAATCTTTGAAACTCATGGCTTCAAAAAAAATGCAGGTTTTTTTCATAGCCTTTATTTAGTGGCACTTTTTGTTTTGTAACAATTGTATTATGATGTTTTGCATAAGGTTAGAGAATCCTACCTAAAAAGTGCATTTAATACTGCACTATAAAAACTCAATGGCTTATGATTAGAGATGGATTTTAGATTTCTCAAAAATTCGATATGCCGAGTTCGCCGAATTTTCCGGCAAAATTTATTTCAACCCGAATTAATTTGCAATGAATTGCGTTAAAAAACATCTATTTCCTGGCTGCAGAGAGCCTGTAGGGTGCTGTAGAACGTTGTGCCATGCTCAAATATGCAGAGGGAGCTTGGTTTGGTCTTCATACAATGCGCATACACGCACATGACTGCCGCCGCTCTTAGAATCGCTTCACTCTTCAATTCCTTTGGCACTTACGGGGGCAAAACTGACCAAAAAACTGAAGCGGGAATGCAGCTTCATAAAGTCTTGGCAGTGCCAGCTGGAAAATAACAAGCTGAGGGCTAAGATCCTACGATAGCGTCAAAGAACACAATAGTAGGTTCCTGGAGCTGCCACAGGTCACGGCACAGTAAGAGGACGTAACAGCAGGGGTCACCCTGCGAGGCCACAGCTTCAGGTGTCATCTAGCCATGTGTTGACCACACACTAGGTCATACACTTTCTCCCAGATGACATCTGACAACCAAAGCCAAGAGTCGGTGGGTTTGTCAGACACAACCCTTAGTTGGCATGGCCCGGGAGCAGGTGAAGGGCACTCACCTGTCCTCAACCCACCTCTGTCCCGTTCGCTTCCCACATCCAGAGAACTACTATGTGCTGTGGCTTCTGCACCACTATACAGTGAGGACAAACTATTTGAGGACAATGGGCAGCAAAGAGGTGGGGAAGACATCCGCTGCTTCTTGCAGAAGCGGGCAAGTAGTGATGAGGAGAGTGGCATGGGGAGTTATGTTGCGAGCGGTCAGGCTCTGTACAGCGACAACGTTGAGAAGGACGGCAGTGACAGGCAAACACTAATCAATGTAGCCAATCGCACTTAGGAACCGGGTGAAGCAGGCAAGACTGGGACAAGGTATTCTGGTGCCCTAGTTAAACAAGTGCTCCCCGAATGGAAAATTCAGCCCACTCCATTCCTCCTTGTGTCCCCTTTTCTGCCTGGGATGAAGTGGCATCCAAGGCAGTCGCCTACCCTCGACTACCCATTGTCTCGGCCCTGGAAGCATTCAGTTTTTTCTACACTGTTTTAGGAGACAGGAGAAGAAGAAGGAGGATTTCGACAACAATCTGGGATCTTGGACAGTAGAAAGTTAATATCTGGGCCGGAGATGTAAAGTTGGGTGTCATCAGTATACAGGTAGTATTGAAAGCCATGTGATGCTATCAGCTGACTCAGACCAAGACTGTAGGCGTGTCAGGCAGTGGCGCAGCCCGCAAGTCGGTAGTGTGGCCGGGAGTCAGCAGGTTAGCAGCAGTGCATGGTTGGGAGTCAAACGGCCACGATTTAGACCACCCACTTTCCAGGTCCCAGAAAGTAGCGGTGCAGGAGCTCGCAGTCAGCGGCGGTAACAGTCAGTCAGTGCGGAAAATTGGTGGTAAAATCACCTACTCTGCGGTGTTTCAGTTTTTTGACAAGACACCAGAGGAGGCGAACATGGCTATATGTCAAATCTGTGGGCAGAAAGTAAAGCGTGACCAGGGACCTAACGTTGGCACCACGGCCCTGCATCAACATCATGCAGTGTCATCATACAGTGGCCTGGGAGAAACGTATTTCAGATGTGGTGGTCCATCCTGTCCCAACAGCAGCAGCACCCAGTGGCACGCCTCCCATTTCAGGCAGTCAAGGCTTCACCACCTCTGCCGAAGACAACTCCCTGTCTTTTCCATCATCTACCGGTCCAGATACTCCTGATCCTCGGCACTAAAGGTGCCAGCAGTCGTTTACAGAGACGATTGACAAGAGACAGCAGTATGTGTCTAGCCATCCCTAAGTGTAGAAGCTAACCGTGCTCCTGTCCAAGTTGGTGGTACTGCTATCCCTCCCTTTTCAAGTGGTTGACTCTGCACCATTTAGACAACTGTCCAGGAAACTTTGCATTCACTTCGGCCATTTCTACACCGCCAAGCACACCCTCCTTGAGCTAAACAGAACAGAAAAACCAGAAACAGAGAAAAACAGGAATTGATGAACAGGGGAAAATTGATGAACAGAGAAAGGCCATTAATGGTTTATTGATGATCCAAGTGGACAGGAGTACACCCCTGTGTAATTGTAATGTCGGCCAGTGGCAGCTCATGCGTGACACCTGCCGTTTGCTCAGGCCCTTTCAGGTGGACACGTTATTTGTCAGTCACCAGGACTACGGGATGCAGTGACGTCATTCCACTGCTTCATGTCCTGGAACAGATGCTGCAAAATCTGTCTGGTCAGGGGACTGGAGACGTGGCAACTACATCTCACGGCCACATGAGTCCAGTGGGGGCTGAACTGGAGGAGGAAGACATTGGAGCACAAGCAGTGTCTGGTGAAACGAGTCGTTTTTTTATTAAGGTGACAGGAGAGGAGCTGGAGCAACCCGAGGATTAGGAAGACGACCCACACACCCGGTGGCAATGTACAGTGGAGATCGTGGCAGGGAGTCCTTCAGAGTCACTTGCACAGATGGCCCACTGCATGCTGATTTGCCTGGCTAGTGACAGCAAAATTGTCACCATCTGGCAGAGGGATGACTTCTGGCTCTCCACCCTCTTGGACCCTCGTTATGCCTATCTGTGCCATGGTCCATCCTCTAGCAGGTCTGACCGGGTGGTTCATCAGTGCTCATGTACCACTGCCACAGCTGCTGTGGAGGGATCTGGGGGTTACGAGCAGTACCAGCTCCATCAGCAGCAACCTGAGTCTGGAGTTGTTGATGAGCAGCTGTCTTCACCTCCTAGTTATTTAGGTACCCACCAGCCGCAGTACCTTGAGCAGACCCTGAACCCTGGATTCTTTTGGCTACCTGCCTCAGCTACTGTTCTGATGCTGCCACCGGCCTGATTCCACACATCTGCTGCCAGCTGCTCCTTCTACCACCCACCATCTTTACCAGGGACTGGTATTGCCACCCACCTCCCCACTCTTCACTGGGCCATTATGTAGCCTTCTGATGCTGCTGCCACCTCACCACTCAAGTCTCCTCATACTGCTGCCAACTGAGCACTCTCTCAGTCGACCACTCTGTGGTTTTCTAATGCTGTTTCCACCCTCCACCACTCTATGACATTGCCACTATGTTTGATTTTCCCCTTCTTTTAATCTGTGGAATTCATACAAAACACAGAACACATGCAAATATTCCATTTACTTATTTTTGGGTTTCAGCTCCTGTTTCTTTTCGTCTTTAGCAACGATGGATTATTGACCAACTGTAAGCGGACACTGAAAGATCAAACGAATGGAAAAATTATTGGTATCATTACAAAATTACTGATGACACCCTCTCCACTCTTTTTTTTTCTTTTTTTTTTTTTTGGGGGGGGGGCTCTATTTGTATCAGCATTTAACAGAATCACCACAATAAAAGAAAAAATTAACTGTTTTCCACAAATAGAAATATCCCAGGAGACTGGATTTGAGATGGATGTAGGGCTGAAATACACAAACACTGGATTTGACACAGAATTCTCCACAAAAAGTGAATAAATTAACTCTTGGCCACAGATTAAATTACCCTCACCGGTCTGAAGTTGATGGATTTCAGGCATGTATGTGGCAGAAATACAAACACGCTGTATTTCACTCCAACAAAACAAGAGGAGAAATTAACCTTTGGATATTAAATTTCCTACAGAAATGAACAGGTGAAATTTAATTGTATATATGGAGGAAAAAACACACTCTATTTGACTTCAAATGGACCACTACCCGGCTTGAGAGATCCCTGGATATGAAATTCCCTACTGAAAGAACAGGTGAAATTTAAATGTATAGATGGTGGACAAAAAAAAAAAATGTATTTGACTCCAAGTACAACACTAACAGGATTGAGTGGATTCCCAGAATCTGAAATTCCCTAATAATAGCACAGGTGAAATTTAAATTATAGTGGACAAAACAGCGTTCTGTATTTCAATCCCAATACAACGGTCACACAGGATTGAGTGGATTACTTGAATCTGAAATTCCCTAATACAACAGTAGAAATTGAAATAATGGCACAGAAAAAGTGGTCTGTATTTCTATCCCAATACAACACTATCAGGATTGAGTGGATTACTTGAATTTAAAATTCCCTAATACAACAGGAGAAATTGAAATAATGGCGCAGAAAAAGCGGTCTGTATTTCTATCCCAATACAACACTATCAGGATTGAGTGGATTACTTGAATTTAAAATTCCCTAATACAACAGGAGTATTTGAATTAATGGTGCAGAAAAAGTGGTCTGTATTTCTATCCCAATACAACACTATCAGCAGGCTCGGACTGGGCCGCCAGGGGATCGGTGAATTCCCCGGTGGGCCCCGAGCCGCTGTGGGCCCCGGAGGCCGTGCCACCGCTCCCCGGGGCCCCTCCGCGCATCCGGTCACTGAACGCTCAGAGACCGGGCCCGGGAGTTGGGGACTAATGTCTCCGACTCCCGGGGCTGCGCGGCTGTTTGTTTTTTTTTTTTTTACTCTACCTACAGGGGCCCTGACTACAAAGGGGGCCCTGGCTACAAAGGGGGCTCTGGCTACAAAGGGGGCCCTGACTACAAAGGGGTCCTGGCTACAAAGGGGGCCCTGACTACAAAGGGGGCCCTGGCTACAAAGGGGGCCCTGGCTACTGAAAGGGGGCCCTGGCTACAAAGGGGGCCCTGACTACCAAAAGGGGGCCCTGACTACAAAGGGGGCCCTGGCTGCAAATGGGGCCCTGGCTAATGAAAGGGGGCCCTGGCTACCGAAAGGGGGCCCTGGCTAATGAAAGGGGGCCCTGGCTACCGAAAGTGGGCCCTGGCTAATTAAAGGGGGCCCTGGCTACAAAGAGGGCCCTGACTATCTAAAGGGGGCCTTGACTATCTAAAGGGGGCCCTGATTACAAAGGGGGCCCTGACTAAAGGGGTGCCCTGACTACAAGGGGGGCCCTAGCTAATACAAAGGGGGCCCTGACTACAAAGGGGGCCCTGGCTACAAAGGGGTCCCTGACTACAAAGGGGGCCCTGGCTACAAAGGGGGCCCTGTCTACAAAGGGGGGCCCTCGCTACAAAGGGGGGCCCTGGCTACAAAGGGGGCCCTGACTATCTAAAGGGGGCCCTGGCTACAAAGGTGGCCCAGAGTATATAAAGGGGGGCCCTGAGTATCTAAAGGGGGCCCTGACTACAAAGGGGGGCCCTTGCTACAAAGGGGGTCCTGACTATCTAAAGAGGGCCATGACTATCTAAAGGGGTGCCTTGACTACAAAGGGGGCCCTGGCTACAAAGGAGGCCCTGACTACAAAGGGGGCCCTGACTATCTAAAGTAGGGCCCTGACTACAAAGGGGGCCCTGGCTAATGAAAGGGGGCCCTGGCTACCGAAAGGGGGCCCTGGCTAATGAAAGGGGGCCCTGGCTACCGAAAGGGTCCCTGGCTAATGATAGGGGACCCTGGCTACCGAAAGGGGGCCCTGGCTAATGAAAGGGGGCCGTGACTACAAAGGGGGGCCCTGACTACAAAGAGGGGCCCTGGCTACCAAAGGGGGCCCTGGCTACCAAAGGGATGCCATGGCTACCAAAGGGGGCCCTGATTACCAAAAGGGGGCCCTGGCTAATGAAGGGGGGCCTTGGCTACCGAAAAGGGGCCCGGGCTAATGAAAGGGGGCCCTGGCTACCGAAAGGGGGCCCTGGCTAATGAAAGGGGGCCCTGTCTACAAAGGGGGGCCCGGACTACAACAGGGGGCCCTGGCTACCTAAAGGGGGCCCTGGCTACTAAACTACTAAAGGGGGCCCTGGCTGCCTAATGCGGGCCCTGGCTGCATAAAGGGGGCTCTGACTACCTAAATACTAAAGGGGGCCCCGACTACCTCCACAGTATCTAAAGGGGGGAGGGCCCTAACATCCTGCACAATAGCTAAAGGAGGCCCCTAACTACCTGTATACTACCTAAAGGGGCCCTAACTGCCTGTATACTATCTAAAAGAGACCCCTAACTGCCTGTATACTATCTAAAAGAGACCCCTAACTGTCTGTATAGTACCTAATGGAGGCATTAATTGCCTGTATAGTACCTAAAGGAGGCCCTGGTTACATAAAGGGGGTTCTGGCTACCAGAGGGGGCCCTGGCTACCTAAAGGAGGCCCCTCGCTGCCTGTATAGTACCTAAAGGAGGCCCCTAACTGCCTGTATACTACCTAAAGGAGGCCCCTAACTGCCTGTATACTATCTAAAGGAGACCTCTTGTCACGGGGGACGCGGGCTCTGCTGCCCCCCCCGCGACCATTCCCCCGCGGGGGGGGTCCGGCGCGGCGGCCCGCGACCCCCCCGCTGCTGGCTCGGCCTCGGCGCCGCCTGGCTTCCCCGGCCGCGCTCCGGTGAACGCGCGCCGGCTTCTCTAAATTTAAAGGGCCGTGTTCCCGTTTATTGGTC
Organism: Phyllomedusa bahiana; assembly: GCA_025379985.1. Taxonomy (NCBI): domain Eukaryota; kingdom Metazoa; phylum Chordata; class Amphibia; order Anura; family Hylidae; genus Phyllomedusa; species Phyllomedusa bahiana. The sequence continues at coordinate 15,553 of JAODAL010035014.1, read as the reverse complement.
ATTATCGGGCGCTGGTTCTATTTAAGGTATCCGCCCCCAGTATTTCCTGCCAGTCTGTTGGTGTGTTTACCTAGTGTCTAGAGAGTATTGCTGTTCCGTCCTGATTACCCGTGTACCAGTCCGTTCCGCTACGTTTCCTGACCTTGCTCTTTGCCGCCTGCCCTGACCGTCTGCCTGCCTTGACCACGAACCTCTGCTGCCTGCCTGACCTTCTGCCTGTCCCCGACTACGCCTCCGGATTAAATTTCTGTACCACGCTGTACCCCGGCTGCCTTCGAAAGCAAGTCACGTCGGGGTAACGACCTGGTGCCTCAGCCGCAGAAAGTCCATCCGCTTTGCGGCCGGCTCTGGTGAAACCCGGGGGCTACTAAGATTCCATTCCCTGGCGAGGCTTAGCCAGCCCCGCTTGCGTTGGCCCAGCGGATTCCACTCCTACGTCACAGTACAGACTGGCCATGGATTCCCCCAGGGTACCTCTGCCTGTTTCTCCGGGACATCTCTACAGCTGTCGCCCAGCAGAGTCAACCCCATCGACCAGCTTGCGGCCATGATGCAGAACCTGGCGACTCGTCTGCCTCCACCGGCTGCCGCCTCTGCACCTGCATCCGTTGCTCCGGCATCCATTGCTTTACCTGCGTCGGCTTCAGGCCCGTCTCTGCAGCTGCCACTCCCTCACGCTACGATGGAGATCCCAAGAAATCCCGGGTGGGTTCATCAGCAAGTGCTCCATCCACCTCGAAATGATGGGGCACCAATTCCCTACAGAGCGAGCCAAGGTGGCCTTCATTATCAGCCTCTTATCTGGAGAAGCCTTGGCTTGGGCTACGCCACTATGGGATCGAGGGGATCCTCTGACAGCGGACCTCCAAGCCTTCCTCCGGGGGTTCCGCACCGTCTTGAGGAACCGGGGCCGTACTTCTTCGGCTGCCGCAGCGTGCCCCGGCTCCGTCAGGGCGACACCACAGTCGGTCAGTATTCGGTGCAGTTTCGCACTCTCGTTCGGAGCTGGACTGGAAAAAAACGAAGCGTTGGTGGCGACATTTTGGCAAGGCCTCTCGGGGGCGAATCAAGGACGATCTCGCCGCTCGGGATTACCAGCTGCCTTGGATGATCTAATCCATTTGGCCACTCGAGTGGTTATTCGCTTCGCCAAAAGGCAACAAGAGCTCCGCCTACAACGGGAAACCGTCCGTCCACGTCGTTTCCCCCGCTTGGCTCCCACGTTCCAGCGGTCACCTCTTCCTCCTTCAACGGTCTCTGAAGAGAACTCTTTGACCGCCTGCGAGGGGCGAAAATATTTTCTAAACTGGATCTTCGTGGGGCTTACAATTTAATCCGCATTAAGGAAGGAGATAAATGGAAAACGGCATTTAATACCCGGGACGGCCATTTCGAGTATTTGGTTATACCTTTCGGTCTCTGCAACGCCCCGGCGGTATTTCAGAACTTTGTCAATGAAATCTTTCGGGAAACCTACTCTACGTCTGTGTAATCGTCTACTTGGACGATACCCTCATCTTCTCCCCAGATCTCGAAAACTCATCGCACCACGTCCGCCAGGTCCTCAGGCGCCCTTGCACTCATCAGCTCTTTCCCAAAACCCGAGAAGTGTCTGTTCGAACGCACCAGCTTACCCTTCCTAGGGTACATCGTCTCTGATAGGGGTCTCCAGATGGATACTTCCAAGCTCTCCGCGGTGTTGCAATGGCCACAACCGGTGGGCCTCTGGGCCATTCAACGTCTTTTGGGGTTTGCTAATTATTACAGACAATTTATTCCCCACTTCTCTACACTTGGGGCCCCCTTTGGGGTGGCTCTGACTCGGAAGAACGCCAATCCCAAGGCCTGGCCCCGAGAAGCTCAAGACGCCTTAAACCGGCTCAAAGCTGCATTTGCATCGGCTCCGATCCTGTCTCGCCCAGACCCTAACCGTCCGTTTATTTCTGAAGTAGATGCCTCTTCGGTCGGTGCCGGCGCTGTCCTTCTGCAGAGATCCTCCTTGGTAAACTTCGTACCTGTGGGTATTTCTCCAAAACTTTCTCTCCTGCCGAGGAAGATATACCATAGGGTGATCGAGAATTATGGCCATAAAGCTGGCTCTTGAAGAATTTCCGTCACCTGCTGGAGGGGGGTCACCCCCCTATTGATATCTTCACAGACCACAAGAACCTCCTGTATCTGCAGTCGGCTCAACGCCTGAACCCCCCGGGAGGCCCGGTGGTCATTTCTTTGGCCCTTTTGACTTCCGTCTACTTTTCGGCCGGCCGAAGGAAAACATCAGGGCGGACACTCTCTTCGTTCTCGGATACGGTGGGTTCAAGTCTCCTCCCCCGCACATTGTCCCCCCTGAGCGACTCGTCCGGCCACCCCCGTGGATTTTCCAACGCCTACCCCCGGGAGACGTATGTGCGCCCTGCCTTGCGCCCTGGAGTCCTGAGTGGGGACCGCTTCTCGTGCGGCTGGGCATCCAGGAGTCCATAGGTCGCTGCAACTGATCTCCCGCTATTACTGGTGGCCTACTCTTGCTCAGGATGTCAGGGACTTTGTTCTAGCCTGCACCTCCCGTGCCCGGAATAGGTCCCTCGTCTCAAAAACCCCCGTGCCCTCTTCAGCCTCTCCTTGTGCCGGAAAAACCTTGGACCATGAGCATGGACCTCCCGTCCTCTTCTGGAAACACGGTCATCTGGGGCGTGACCGACCGTTTTTCCAAAATGGCTCACTTTGTCCCACTGCCTGGGTTACCCTCTGCTCCTCAGCTGCCAATATTTTTTCAGTCCGTTTTTCCCTCTGCATGGTCTCCCGTTACACATTATCTCTGACAGGGGAGTCCAAATTCATTGCAAAATTTTGGCGGGCTTTGTGTGGTCAATTGCAGGTTCGCTTACATTTCTCATCGCATACCACCCTCAAACGAGAGGGGAGGTGAGAGGGTTAACCAGGTATGGGGTACCTACCTGCGGCACTTTGTGTCCGCCTGGCAGGATTTAAATTTGGGCTGATCTTCTTCCCTGGGCAGAGTTTTCTAAAAACTTTTAGATTCGGGTTCCGCGGGGGCCTCCCCCTTGTTTGTCGTGTTTGGGTTACATCCCGCCCCCCCCTCCCCCTTGTTACCCCGTGTCATGTCCCCGGGCCCTGGATGCCCAAGTAAAGGACATCAAGGCTCTCTGGCAGCTCATCGACAGGCCCCGTTACGGGCTTCTGCTCGCATTTAAAGTCAGGCTGACAGATACCGTAGGCCTTCGCCCTTATTTGAGCTTGGCGATAAGGTTTGGCTATCCAGCAAATATATTCGCTTTAGGGTGCCTAGCTACAAGCTAGGTCCTAAATTTTGTGGGCTTTTAGGTACAGCAAAAGTCTAAACCCGGTGTCCTACAAGCTCCGCCTGCCTCCTACCCTGCGCATCCCGAACTCCTTCGTTCCCCCCCTCAAGCCTGTGGTGCTGAATCGCTTCTTCCCCTGGTCCTGTCTCGCCTTCTCCTGTGGCCAACTTGATAACATCTTTGAGGTCAAGAGGTGTTGGTCAGAAGACAGTGAGGGGGAAGTGGGTTTTTTCTTATTGGGCTGGAAGGGGTTTGGGCCGGAGGGCGGTCGTGGGAACCGGAGGCCAACCCGTCTCCCGACCTCCTCTCTAGGTTTCTAAAAAAGAGGGGGAGACCTAAGGGGGGGGGGGGGGGGTACTGTCACGGGGGTCGCGGGCTCCGCTGCCCCCCGCGACCATTCCCCCGCTCCTGCCTGTCCCGGCCGTCGTGCGTGGGGCCCGCGTAAGGCGCGCGCGCGCCGGCCTCTCTAAATTTAAAAGGCCAGTGTCCCCATAATTGGTCATTTTCGGGCGTGGTTCTATTTAAGGTATCCGCCCCCCCTACTTCCTGCCAGTCTGTGGTGTGTTACCTGTGTCTAGGAGTATTGCTGTTCCGTCCTGATTACCCGTGTACCAGTCCGTTCTGCTATGTTTCCTGACCTTGCCTGTTTGCCGCCTGCCCTGATCGTCTGCCTGCCTCTGACCACGAACCTCTGCTGCCTGCCCTGACCTTCTGCCTGTCCCCGACTTGCCTCCGGATTAGTTTCTGTTTCCACGCTTTACCCGGCTGCCTTCGCAAGCAGTCACGTCAGGGGTAACGACCTGGTTTGCCTCACGCCGCAGCAAGTCCATCCCGCTTTGCGGCGGGGCTTGGTGAAAACCGGGGGCTACTTAGATTCCGTTCCCTGGCGTGGCTTAGCTATCACCGCTTGCGTTGGCCCAGCGGATCCACTCCTACGTACACCCCTTACTGTCTGTATACTACCTAAAGGAGGCCCTAACTGCCTGTATACTATTTCAAGGGACGCCCTAACTGCCTGTATACTACCTAAATGTGCCCCCTAACTGCCTGTAAAGTACCTAAAGGAGGCCTTAACTGCCTGTATAGTACCTAAAGGAGGCCCCTAACTGCCTGTATACTACCTAAAGGAGACCCTAACTGTCTGTATACTACCTAAAGGAGGCCCTTTAATTGCCCGTATACTACCTAAAGGAGGCCTTTTAACTACCCGTATAGTACCTAAAGGAGGCCCTTACTGCCTGTTATACTACCTAAAGGAGGGCCCCTAACTGTCTGTATACTACTTAAAAGGAGGCCCTAACTGCCTGTATACTACCTAAAGGAGACCCCTAACTGCCTGTATACTACCTAAAGGGGGTCCCTAACTGCTTGCAGCCCATATAAAGGGGACCCTAACTACCTACAGCTTACCTAACTGGGGGAAACCACCTACCTACAGCCTAACTAATTGGGACTCACCAACACCTACCTACAGACTACCTTACTGGGGTCCACCAACCTAACTGTAGCCTATCTACTTTCCTAACTGGGGCCTGCTTATCTACCTGGGGGCTATTTACCTACTCACCAGTGGTTAGGTACCCACCAGCCTGCTTGGGGCTGGCCTACCAACTTATCCAGAGAGAATCTACTTACCTAAATAGGGCCTATCTAGTTACCTTGGACCTTGCCCATTTGCCTACCTACCTAGCGTCTTGCCTACCTACCTAGTAATATAATTGAGAGGGGAGCAGCCCATAGTTGTAGTATTATCTCCAGGGGGTTAGTCCTCTCCCCACCTTCCAGCGCCTTAGGATACTAGGCCTCTTAGTTATGGCTTATACCCGCTCTCCCACCCCTGGGTAGTTTGTACAGAGGTGGGAATAGGTAAAGAGATGCTGGAAAATTGAGGATTCTAAGATATTTGTGTGTAATTTCTGCAGGGATGAGTGGTGGCCGGGACAAGTCATCATGTAGGTGTGAAACAGATGCAGAAGAAAAGGGAATAAGAACAACTCATGAGAGAAGAGAACGACTCATCAGATAAGACATCTCCGGTGAGTCCCGGATTTCGGATGTTATTTTTTATATTGTAATGTGATGGTGACCTGAGCTGGTGTCGGACCAATATGTAGTCTCCATATAGCAGTGTTGTAGGTTATATCGGCGCGGGTATAGTGGCAGCATACATGTGTTCCTGATTGTAAGAGTGAGGGAACACCTGACCCTGTGATAGGAGTTAGACTTTTACCTTCTTGCTGGTGTTTATTTTAGAAGGTGGTGAGGTGCGTGACCAAGGGAAACGTGGAGGATGATATTGTATGTGGGTGGAGGGGGATATGGATGGAGCTACTTAGCCATGTGTCTATGATATGTTAGACTAACTGTGTAACTAACTTGCTATTGTACTACACAATACAGTTCTGTTTTGCACACTGTATTATGTGGTAAAATGGGCGCATTTATGTCTGAGAGGCCGTTATTATTTTAATGTACAGTAGGGTGGGCCCCCCAAGATCAACTCCCCTGTGGGCCCCAGACCTCCCAGTCCGACACTAACTATCAGGATTGAGTGGATTACTTGAACTTAAAATTCCCTAATACAACAGGAGAAATTGAAATAATGAGATCTGTGTAGCATCAGCAGCAGCAGCATCAGCAGCAGCAGGGATGCTGTTATGCCAAGAGACACAACGAGAGGACTGTGAGGAGCGCAGGTGCCGTCCTTACTTATAGTGCTGTGACGTCACAGAATCCCGCCGGTCTCTGATTGGCTTCATGTCTGCACATGTCCGTTCTTCCTCCCAAAGTTCTTTGCCCCATGTAATGCCATGTCCTTGCGGCCATTTTACAAAAAAAAAAAGACGCTTCGTTCCCGTGAAGTACCATAAACTTCGGCTTCCTGCAGAACCGAAGTTTTCCTGAAATTCTAAATGAATTCCACTTCGTTAGAATCGATTTGCCCATCTCTACTTATGATAACAGCACAAATAACTTTCAATTGTCACATTAATTTGTTTGCCTTTATAAAGTAGGTATTCCTTAAATTAGATGATCCGAAGATTCTAAGAAAATCCTTGATTAGCTCTTCAGTGACTTTTTCTTTGGTCTCTGTGTTGGTTTTATAGTATGTTGGTATTTCAACAATAAAAGCCTTGTTTGAAGCTGCTACATCATAAATATTTCAGTGATTACTTTTTGAAGACTTTATTTATTCTTCTTTGCTCTCCTAAGTTTTTAATTACCCATGTCAAATTACCTCTTAATTTAAGATTCTTCTTTGTGATAATAATTTAATAACCTTTACAGTAATCGCTGTAACTAAATTGTGCACAACTTTATAGACCTCTCAAGCTTTGAAGAGGTTAATGAGTGTTTAGCATGTTATTTTAAGTCATTTTAAATGCTAAGTTTATTAATCACAAGCAGCAAGTGCCCTTAAACTTTTGACAAAATATTAATTTTGTGGTGGTATTTACATTTTGTCACTTTTATGTTTGTATAATCAACCAGATTTTTATGTATGTATGTATGTATGTATATACACTGTGTATATATATATATATATATATATATATATATATATATATATATTACATAGTTACATAGTTAGTACGGATGAAAGAAGACACATGTCCATCAAATTCAACCGAGGGTATATATATCTATATATATAATATGCTTGACAAAGGCTCTGTGAGGGAGCTGAAACGTTGCATTCTTTGAGCATGGAGGAATAAACTTCTCTATTTTGCTTCAAGTCATTGTGGAGTGCCGTGGATTTTTTGCTACATATGTCTTGAAGGCTTGTATATCGAAGCTGTTGCTGCTGGCACCCATTTCTCTGGAAAGGTGAACTTTATACAAGGTGTGCTGCTTTTTTCTTCTCTTTATATATATAACATATATATAACATACACTTCCAGATATTGTCATGCTTATGTGTGCCTTAAATGTACCAGGAGATAAGCCATATCCATTTGGGACATCATGACCTTACATCTTACTAAAACCTACCATTGATTTGGTGTCCTTACAGTGCATGCTCTTCTGTAGTTTATTCTGAAACTGTTGTTGACCTGCCCTCCCAACAAAACAAGCTAGCGGAGAAGACATTATTTACTTCAAATCAGAGACACATGGCGTACTCACAGCACAATGGCAAGACAAAAAAATATTCCCAGTAGGAGGCAATTAAAGCCACAGTGCTTCATGGGAAAATGCACAGGTGCAGATTACAAATGAATGCTGGGGAATAATCGCTCATGGATAGTAGATGTGTCAGTGGTTTATCAGTATTTTTGCATTTGAGCAATATTCCCTGAATTATATTGTGGTTTTAATGTGAACTGGTTGTAATTGAACTTTCAGTTATGTACTAAGAAATTGTCTCTCTCATGTATAGTTGATATGTGAATGGTTATTCATCAGTTTTCTGCAACAATGCTTCTCTGTGGCTTCAACTGCTTCTTACTGGGAATTTTTGTAACAAATACTTATTTGATGCAAAAAAGTGGAAATCCAATATTTAAAAATAATATAATGTGATTTTCTGGATTTATTTTTCATATTCTGTCTCTAACAGTTGAAGTGTACTTACGATAAATACAGACCTCTCCATTCTTTGCAGATGGGAAAACCTTCAAAAACACCAATGTATCAAATACTTATTTTCCCCAGTGTATATGCCCTGTTTGATAGTTCTGTGTGCAGCATAAAATTCTCAAGAAATCCACTATAAAAAATTTCTGTATTCTTCCATGTAAATTCAGAGGTAACCAGAGAACCAGAAGGTCAAATAGATTTTTTATCATAAATGTTTTTTTAATTAATTATCCATTAATTTTAACATTTCTATTTTTAATACTAACAAGAATCAACAGACTCCCTACAATCATTTGTAATACTAGCCCCTACTAAAAGATAATGGAAATTATTAGATTACTCATGACAATGGCACCTGGCAAGGTGTTATATACAGTTTTGAGCTTTGTCCTCACGACAAGTATTTAAATTCGGAGTCCACACGGATTCCAACTTGAAATACTCCTCTAAAACCAACAGTAAACCATTTCCATTGACCTTGATAGAAAATATGCATTGAATCTAATATTCTCACAACAGACACGCCATAAGAAAAAACTTAGAATACGTTCATTCTTTGGTCGTATTTCACTCAGAAATTGACTATTGATGTCAATGGGGTTAACTAAAAACCTCATATAAATTGGCCAAAAATATTTGTTTGTGGTTTTTAAAGTGACTCCACATCCAAAACAACATAAAAATTAATTGGACTCATGCAAAAAAAAAATACATGTAAGAACATGAAATAGTCATTAAAAATGAATCAGACGACGTGGTTTTAGCAGCAGCATCCAATGAGTAAATTTTACTCGTCATGTGGATGTACCCATAAGGAGCAAATGATTGTCTGGTTCTTTAAGTTAATTTTTTTTGTTGTAAACTGGAGAAATGTACGAAAATAAGCATCTGAGTTAGATGACTGGGTATATATAGTGGTTAGTGCCAAAAGTGGTTGGAGAAAGGGCAACTCCGGAAACTAGCAACAGTATCATGGTTGTGCAGGGCTAATTAATAGATGTGGGGAGTAAAGAATGGCTGGCACCATCCACTAAGGGGCTGTTGTAGCAAACTTTACAGAAAAAGTCAATCCTGGCTGTATTAGAAAGGTGTTAGAATACATATTGCATCGCAACCTATTCGGCATAACCACAGACCTGTCAGAGTGCTGATGTTGACCCCGGTCCACTGCTTAAAGTATCTACAATTGTGAGCATCTGAATGGATTAAAAGAAGGATGACTTAGCTGAGGAAACAAAAATAGTTGACAGATAGATACTTGTGCGTCACTTACCTGCAGAAGAGAGAACATCTGGAAAAACTATGAGAAATACCCACGTTGGCAGAGAAAGTGTGACACTTTGGACAATGTTCTGTTTGAAAACTTTGGGTCCTAGCATTCATTTGAATGTTACTTTGACATGTTTCACTTACCTTAACATTGTTGCAAGTCATGTATACCCTCCATGATAACAGTATACCCTAATGGCAGTGGTCTCTTTCAGCAGGATAGTGAGCCTTGTCACCTTGCAACAATTGTTAAAAATGTGATCAGTAACATGGCATAGATTAAGGAGTACCGATCACCTCCAGGGAAACCACCTGAAATAACAGGCTACGAAAATACAAACACTTTCTCAAATATGCTTCATTAGGGAAATCAAAGCATTTCACCTGTAATTCAGTTTTTTAAAAAGCGCTGGCCCTCAAGTCGGCGCATGACAGCTTGATGGATGATAATGATTATGTTGACAGTTGTGTTGCTGCTGAGCTGGAAGAGTCCACTGTGCAGGGGGGAGCCAGGAAGTCTACATCATGTCTAAATCATGTGATTTTCTCTGGGCTGCTATGTCTGTGCTGGATATAACACTAGCAGCAGTTTAATGTAGATGCCTTTAAGGCCTGTCACACTATATCCTCAGTGTGCTGTGCCTGTTGTACTGTATGTAGCAGCTATGTCCTCAGCTCCCCCTGCACAGGTGGTATAGCTAAACAGAAAGAATCCCTGCTATATACAGAGCTCTACTAAGATCTGTTCCCCTGTAAAACTGACAAGAGCCCCCTTCATTGCTAATGACATGTATTGGAAAAAAGTCTTATAATTTCCTCTACCCTTATATTTTGTGTGTTTGTGTGGAGGTGATAGGTGCTCTTTAAGATGTTTTCTTGGCTTCTATTTCCCACTTTTTAAGCCACTTCTTAATTGCAACATGTATTGCATTTGACATGGCAGTTGTGGTCTAGTGAAGTCCCCCATCACTGCCACATTAGTACAACATTTACACGCTGCCAAAAACACAAGCACTAAAAGTTAGACTTTTTTCCAATTTATCAAACAAAGAATAAACAGAACTTGTATTGCTGCATTTATAGAAGTCCACAATTTTAAAATAACACCTTGCAGCCCTGATTAAAAACTGTATCAATGAAGTATACAGTTTACCCTGCAAAAAGCAGTCCTTACACAGGTACATTTATGGAAAAATATATGTTTATGATCTGAATATGAAGACATAAAACACATTTAAAAAGTACACCATAACAAGAGCTATATTAATTTAGGATTGCCAAAAGTATACTCACCTGGAGGAAAATAATTACCATGTCTTTGATACTGAACTACAAACAGTGTAAAAATAAACAGTAAAAGTGTAATTTTTTTTCATTCTTTCTGCCTCAAAATATTTTATTGATCTTGAATACATTATGCAGACTATTAAATAGTAAGATTTAAAAAGAATGTCCCACAAAAAACAAAAAAAGACCTCATACAGCAATATGACGAGTAAATCTCACAACTTTTTAAATGTGGTTTAAAAAAAAAAACATCACCAAGAATCACTGCACCCAAAAGGAGTTAATTTGGACTCATATTAATTATTATACAAACCAAATAAATTTAAAGGCTCCTTTTATATAGTGTGTAGCTGACATACTAGCAAAAGTTTATTTATGGTTATCTTAATGCGGTAGTGGTACAATATTATTTTTTGTTCCATTTGCATGAATTGTGAAAATCAGAAATTAATTTAAGATCATCTAAACAGAGTTATGAGTTATTTGTTTATTTGTCTCCACATGTGACAAACATACTCACCTATGCTGTGTTACATAGTTCATCTTATGTAAAGATAAGCAGACTGGTGAGTGTATACTATGATTATATTCAGAACACTTCATACACACTAATTTTTCCTCTTGGTTATTAAAAAAGCTCTAAGTAAACTCTGCTTTCATGATAATTTCATCATTCCCTTCAGTGGCTGATATGATTAAACTATCTTCTTTTTTTTACAATTTATTAATGATTGTAGTACAATGCTCAAATAAGATAATGAGAGAAAGGCTAAAGGTACAGTATATTATGAATCACAAAAGATTACACTCCATTCATAGGAAAACTCGCACCTGACAACTCAAATTATGGCTAGATTGTGTTACTTTGACTTCTATATCAGTTAGTCTTTTGACTTCATCTCAGAATGTCTTGGATCTTGACTGTGAAACAAAAGAGCAAGAGTCCAGTTCTTATAATCCATAACAATATTGCTGAAGCATACAGATAAGTCTTTCAAAAGGGATGTTCCATTATACAAAACTCTTATTGAAAATATGCCGTACAAAGTAAAAATCCACAATAAGTAGAAATTAAGGGCCACATGTATGAAAACTGTCTAGGTCTAAAACTCACTGTGTTGCCCATAGCAACCAATCAGAGCGCCTCTTTCTTTTTTTCAGACCACTATATGAAATTAGAGGGGAGCTCTGATTGGTTGCTATGGGTAACAAAGAGAGTTTTAGACCTAGACAGTTTTCATACCTGTGGCCCTAAATCTTTTTCAGATGTCTCCTACATAATCACTCACCGATTACAAATCTAAAATGTGATTGTCCAAGGGGAATGACCTAGTTTAGCTTCAGCTTACTGGTTGAGCATGAGGCACGAAGAGTCATAGGTTGAAAGAATTAAGGATATAAGGGGCTGTAACTAAGAACCATTGTGGGAGGAATTTAGGAGGGCGGAATATGACATTTTCAAGTGGGTGGAGACTTGCTTTTCTTCTGCTGGGAAATACAGGAGAAGACAAAATTTTAGAACAGATGTCTGCAATGCAAGATGGAAACATTCAGGTTTTCCATCCAAGCATAAGAAGATCCCTTTCAGCAGACTTAGCTTTGCAAATATACATAAGACTGTGCTTAGCTGGGGGAAGTGTTTGTTTTTAAGCAGTCAAAGCAGATATCTATATTTTAGATGTCTGCATTCTGGGCCAGCTAGAGAGATGTACTGAGAAGCAGTAACTAAATTTTATTTGTTCTAACTTTTATGTTTCAAATAATTATTATATAATTTATTATAAGTTTGCATTATCAGTCATTATTACTATTGAAAGACATTCAAATGATCTCAATATTTGTTTTCTTATTAACTACAAAGTTTGTAGACACTTTTAAAGTAACACGGACTATATCATGTCTCATATGTGAACTTTGAACTAACAGATGGAACAGATTCAAGTTAAATATGCAGTATGGTATCACCAAAGTGATTTTGAGGTACTTTGTTCTATCTCATTTAAGCTTACCTTGCAACTTCAATTAATTACACTACATCATAATGTGTAGTTTACTTCTGCAAAGGGTTTAGTGAAAGCAGCATGCACAGTGCTCATGTTCTTTCTCATGTTTATTTTGGTGTTAGAAAAGCCAGTTCTGTGAAAATAGAAAAGACAACATATGGTCAATATGGTCAAAAAGCATAACTTCAAACACCAGTACAAAATCTGCAACAGGGTCCTGCTATATATAGGGTGTAGATCTTTTGGGCATCCTCTAGTTCCAGGGCATGAGATAACTGCCATCACTGCATCCACTATAGTTTTGCCACCTTAATAAACTAAAAAAATTACAATTTATTTAGAAAAACCTGTTCTGCACAGATATAAATTGTATTCTAAGTCACAGGAGTTGAAATTCAAGCCTGACAACTAAAAATATGGATCTTGTCGATTTTGACTCCACTATCAATTAATGCTTTGAAATTACCGTCTTCTAAGTAAATGTAGCTTCATATACAGTACAGAATGCACTATATAGTAAATTGAAAATGTGAAAATGAACTGAACTTGAAAAAGGTTCTCTTTAAATGTCTTTGACATGCCTCACTCAATAAAATTCACTGTAAATTGAAAACTAGGATAAAGATTTTACAAAATATAAAATGTGATCAGTCTAATAACGTTTTAGGCACTCTCAAACGAATCAAGTGTTCTGAAACAAAGACTTAAATGAGTTAGTACCATAAACGTAACTAATTTTTACTACAATCATTTAGTTAAAAATGGAAAATTGTTTTTAAAAGTTAAAAAAATATTGATTGACTTTGTTGGAAAATATATGAATATTCATCTTGTAGAGGACTGCACATTTCTTAGTTGAGCTATGGATTTTTGTATTTCAAAACATCCCAAAATTGTAAGTATGAACTGGACCTTTCAAAGCACAAATAAATAATAGTATGCAAGTCAACAGTACAGTAGCATAAACATAAATATTGATGCAAAAATTGTATGCAGTCAGAGAAAGCAAATCTGTTTGTACATATTATCTTTATAAAAGAAGATTATACATTCCTTATTCATAGTGTTTCCCTGGTTTGGTTTTAGTATCCATTTTCTGGATGCAGATTCTCAATCTCTTAGTAATTCAGGTTTTATCTGCATGCTTGCCTTTTACTTATTTATAATCTTAAAAGCCTGTTTTAAAGCCATAGTCCATTTTCAATTTCATATTTTCTTGTGTATGCCTTGTATGTGTTTGGAATCAACATGATGTTTTATTTACCAGGTGCCAAAATATTCTATAAAAAGCTTTGTCACATATTACATTCTTGATGTGCTAAACAAATCTGATCATTTTCTTCTAGATTATGACAATCTCTATATTTAACAAAAATAAAACAATTTTTAGGACATCACAAGGCATTGTCGTAGCGGGGGGAGAGGGGGGACATAATTTCTATAGGTCCCTATTATGTACTTTGTACTCTCTAAGTATGTTGCTATCTTTAATCTGTCTCCTAAACTATGCTACATATAAACATTACTTGGGACTTCTTTTTTGTTGTATAGTTAACATCCATGTGCAATGCAAATGGCCTGACAAATCCATCAGTTTGATGTATTTCCACAAGCATTTTTAAGCTGCTACAAGCCAAGTATCTCAGAGAATGAAGAGGGTGTTGCTTGTGACTGTCCTCCCTATGCAATTATATGGGAGTTCTGAATGTAGCTGACCAAGTGCTTCCTTTCCCATTCTTGGAGATGATCGGCTTGCAGCTCGCTAAGAGCCAATCTGCAGGTTTGTAAAGCAATCATAGAAACAACTGTTTAACATACTTTCTTAGAAAATATTGTAGTAACATTTGGCTATTAAATTTAGTTCTCTGTATAATTCCCACAATCTTGGTCTACATGTCTCAAATTTTTATTTAACTAGAAACACATAAAACTGTTGTACTTACTGTATATTTCCAGCACTATTATACACCGCCATCTTGATAGGTACAAACCAATCATGTTTAACACCTATTAACACCTATCTGATGACATTAGCTAATCCAGGAAGGAGGAGAATCACCCTTTCAACCCACCATAATGTTGGGGCATATCTGTTCATTGAAGCTTTGACACCACTTGTTATGTACCAAAGCCAATCAGAATGGTGACCATGTCCCTAAGAGCTGACAAATGACTTTACCATACAAAAAAATCTCACAGTGTTGGACTTTCCAGTTTTTTTCTCCTTTTTAATTTTGTAACGCTTTCTGCACATTTTTGCATTTGTTATTTATTTATATTTGTAAACAGGAAGTCTTCATATACTAAAGACAAAAATATAACATATTTGCTTCATTATCCTAAAGAATCTAAGAATATCTGGACACGTTGTAACTTAAACAGTGGGGAAAAAAATATTTGACACACTGACAATTTTGTTAGTTTTCCCATCTACCAAGGTCTGTAATTTTTATCATAGCTACATTTCAACTGTGAGAGACAGAAACTAAAAAAAAATCCAGAAAATCACATTTTATCATTTTTAAATAATTAATTTGAATTTTATTGCATGAAATAAGAATTTGATCACCTACCAATCAGCAAGAATTCTGACTCTCACAGACCTGTTAGTTTTTCCTTAAGAAGCCCTCCTACTCTGCACTCATCACTTGTATTCATTTTACTTGAACTTATTAAAAAAGACACCAGTCCGCACAATAACACTCCTGTGGGTTGGTGGACTGGCCCCACTGTCTTTCTTGCCGGGGGCTGTCATCTGATGTATGATTGACGATTCTTGTCTGTTACATTGCATTCTGAAGTTTTGAAGTTTTAACATGAGTTAAAGAGTTAAGTGCCCCTGTGATATAGAAAATAGTCAAGTGTTTATTTAAACAAAAGTTACAGGGTTAACACACTCAGGCAAGTTCTGGAAAGATCTGTACTGCTGTCCAATTGAAGCTGACAGGGGAGGGGTTGTTACAATAGTTACAGAGACACAGTTAAATAAAAACTGCCAGTCTGCTAGCTCTGTCTGTCTGTCTGTCTGTCTGTCTATGAAAGAGTGAGTAGATGGGGGATCAAAAAAGCTGCAAGAAAAAACCACCATTA
>JAODAL010035013.1:0-43476 GCA_025379985.1 Phyllomedusa bahiana | reverse complement strand
CGGAGAGGGGAGAGCACGGAGGTACGCAGCCACCCCCCGGGGCTTCCACCTCCCACTGCACTTGGGGGCCCACTGCAGCAACCGGTACGTTCCTAGATCTGGTGCACGTGGGCGCCATCCCCCCCCCTTGACTGGAGTCCCTACCGATGTTGGGGCCTTGGGGGGGCCCGAGGGACCCCCAGACACCGCAGTCCTCGCCACGGGGACGGGGAGGCCGGGTTACTCCCACCCGTAAGTGCCAGAAGCTGACGGGGGGGGGCGACGGGCTGCAGGGGGGCGGGGGCATAGGCTGGGAAAGGAGACCGTGCACATGGCGGCGAGCTCGCCTCTATCAAGAGGACCCCATCATGAACCCAAAAGGGGGGGGGGGGGGGGCAGTGGCGGGCCCCTCTTGGGGAAACGGGGGTACCCCCCTCCCCGGGGTGAGCAAGTCTCAGGGCCTGATGCTCCAAGAGGGGAGAGCCCTGGCACCTCTCCTGCGTATAATCCACACCCTGGGCCACAACGCAAACCCCCTGCTGCCATAGGAGAGGGGGCATTGGGGTCCATCACGCGCACCCCCGGGCCCAGATACCCCAAAAAATCTTCGGAGTCGGTCTCAAACCTCTTAAATTCATGCCGCTGGGCAGGGGGTTTCCCACTTTTGGGGCCCCCCAAATGCCCCCCCCCCGGGGGTCCCGGGGTGGCATCGGGATGGGGCCCCCGGGGGATGGGGATCAGGGGTGCTTCCCCTGTGGTGGCTATGCCCTTTAACAAAAACTTTGGCCATACCTCTGAATCACAAAAAGCGACCCACTGGCGATCCTTAAAGGTCACCCCCTAAAGGCGTCCTAACACTTTTACCTACCAGAACACTGTCGATTAGGGCGTGATATAAAGAAAGGGGGGTGCGAGAACTGAAGGGTGGTCAAAAATATGTACCCTCACTTAGTCTGGGGGAAATCGCTTAAATCGTAAACTCCTCCGTTCAGCATCTGTACGGATTACAAAACATTTAAAAAAACAATCCTCCTCACAACAGTAATCAATTTGATGATCTAAAAAACAGAAAAATAGGGGGAATAACTCAGGATTGGGGGGCTCCCAGAATCCGTCAAACCGCAGACTCCCATATCCGAAAATTTTTTAAAATATCTGTTGGGAAAAGCCCCTGACTCGAAATATTGAATGACAGACACATGGGACCCTCCGCCCCATGATTCAACCCTAAAAGAAAAAGGGTGTAATCTGCAGGTTTCATTACTACGCCAAAAAGGGATAAATGAAAGGCGGGCTGGCCCCAACCTTTTTTTAAAGGGAGCCAGGGGGCCTATTCCCTGTTTTGTCAGGCGTACACTGCGCTCCTGCAACTGAAGCCCCCTGACCTCTTGCAACATAGACACCCATATGGGGGGGTTTCCCTTTTCCCTTCAGTTAGGACAGAGGGGGGCAGGGTGTCTTTCAATCCCCAGCGGATTTCCCAATTTCTTACTGCCCTAAAAACTCCCAAAGGTAGAAAACCCCGAGGGGACGTGCAGCGAAAAACCCCTGGGGGATGCCACGGCTTCTCCCCCGTCCCCCTCGGGGGACCCAGATTTTTGGGGATCTCCAAAGTAGCAGGGGTAACGAGATGCGATGGTCTCACGAATAAATTAGGGGGGGATGGCGAGGTCGGTTACTACATAATACGCAATAATAAACCACCCCCCACTTAGGGGGCCGGTCTAGCGCCCAAACCCACTTGTTCTGTGGTATAGCTCCCGCTTCTGTATGGTCCCCCGGGCCCCACATAAAAATTTAGATTAAGGGCTCCCATGGGCAGTCAAGCCTCCGTTCCCCAAACGGACAAGGTTGATCTGCCAACCCCCGGGGCTGGGAACAGGAGACCCCTACATTTAAATATAGGTTCCACCTTTGATCATTATCTCAAATTAAATTTTTGTAAAAAAGGTCCCAAGGACGACCTTTTTATCAATTATTTGACTATTCCTTTTTGATAACTCTACCTTATTCGACAAGCTCCTTGTCCTCCCCCCTATGGGGGTTTCTACAACCTTTTGTTTTATTAGGCATTAGTGATTCTGAAAAATTTTAGGTTTTTTTTTTTTTTTTTGTCTGGCTTTTATTCGAGTACCCACCTATATCTGTTTTATTATCTTTTTTTCACATTGAGTTTTTTTATTTGCTACTTACCTCCCCGATTCAAGCGGGGGGTTTGGGGGTTTTCCCCCACCCTGACTTTGATAGTTCGGAAAATTTCTGGCACTGGCAACATTTAGTTTCTTTCTTAATTAAAGGGGGTTTTTAATTTTTCCCAGAAAGGAACCCCAGATTTGAAACATGCTAGACAAAACCCCGGGACTCTGTATCCAAACTCACCTACTAGGGGGTCCTCTGAACCCTTCCGAAATAAATTTTTCCCCTTTGCTGCACAGCAACCCAGCCCAGAAAACAAAAAAAGTGAAGGGGAATTTTTAAATTTTGGAAAACCGGGAGTGCTGAAAAAAGCATGGGGCCCTTAAAACGAGAAGGGGCAGCCAAATTAAAAAAACTGCTGGCCCGACGGGCGGGTTTTGAGAGCTGATAAGGCGACACTATCCGACTCAGTTGGGGGACCTTTTGCAAACAAAGCAAGACATTTGAAAGCTGCTGGATAAAAAGGCCCGGGTTCCGGCAGACTCCCAGGGAACTATTACATTATAATAAACCAAGTAGAATTTTGGGCCAGACATCCGGGACAAAAGACTGCCCTTTGTACCGCTTAAGACCAAGGCGGGCAAAATAACATTCTAAGGGGGAGATCTTAGACAGTTTCCCCATTACCGGGGGTTTTAAAACCCTACCTGCCCCCCGGGGAACCGACTCGGGGGCGAAACCCGGGGGTCTTGAAGAGCAGGAAAATGTATAACTGGTCGGGAAATTTGGGCACTCAAAAACCCCCCTTCTGGGGCAAAGTTGGAGCAGCCAATCCCGCTTTCCCGGCGGGAAAGACCCCGGGCCCCCAGGGGTTTAACCCAAAATTTATAAGGTTTTAGGGAGGAGCTGACAGGGCCCCCCTTTTGTCCTATTTAACTCGATCTCGGCCACCCAGCCCCTTTTCCCCCCCATTCACCAGGCCACTTTTTTATTCCGAAACCCGGGGAAA
The DNA here is from genome assembly GCA_025379985.1 of Phyllomedusa bahiana. Lineage (NCBI taxonomy): Eukaryota > Metazoa > Chordata > Amphibia > Anura > Hylidae > Phyllomedusa > Phyllomedusa bahiana. The sequence goes on along the minus strand of JAODAL010035013.1, from coordinate 40,352 downwards.
AATTCCCCTCTCGCTTCTTTAACGGTCCAATTTTACGCCCCCAAACTTTTTGCCTCAGACTTTTTCCCCTCTTAGAAATCTTGTACACACAGACCAGCGGGTTTTTTGCAGGAAGGGAGGGGCAAGGGGTAACACCGAAACCCCTTTTCCCCATTGACCATGCGAAAAACACAGAGCCCCTCATGCTGGCTATCTATCGATGCCGAAAAGGGTTTGAAGGGTAAAAGGAATTCATGGAATCTCTTGTCAAAACCGGATTGGGCCCGGGGATGCTGCAGCGTCATGGCATTGTATGGGAAACCCCTCGGGGCCAGTAGGGGCAATGGGGTGCTGTCCAGTCCCCTTTTTTTTGCAAGGGGGGAAGGGGCCCCTACCCCCTTTCTGTTGTTATTAAGGGGAGTGTGAGCGACCCCTCAGGCGGATCGGGGGGTCAGAGGTTTCAGATTAAAGACAACAATATAAATGGGGGCTTTTGCCCTGACTCCCGCTTACATTACACAGCCGGGAAAACCCCCTGCCCGCTTGAGGGTCTGTTTGGACAATTTCGAGTAACAATTTCAAGGGTTTTTGGGCTAAGGTGTAAGCAATGAATGACCTTAGACCCCGGGGGGCCCCTGTGGACTTCGAGCGATTTTGTTCAAAGGGGGGGGGAGACCCCTTTCCGTTTGGGGGTTCAGATTCCAAATATTGGGTAATTCTTCCCTCTGAATTTTTTCCTCCCTTCAACCATTAAAGCAACTTAGTAAATGGGACCGGAAGGAAATTTTCTTTGGGCGGGGGCAAACAATATATAAAAATGAATGTCCTTCCGAGGCTCCCGTACCGCTCCAAAAACCCCCCCATTGTCCCCTAATAGCCACTTTAAGACCTCAACAATGCTTGGAGGGTTTTTTTGGGCGGGGGCGAGGGCCGAGGGTTTCCGAACATCCTGATCCGACTAAAGGGGGGGGGGTGGCCCCTACCCCACATAAATCAATTTTTTTCAAAAGATCGCTGTAGGTGCTGGGTGGTTTCACGCTGGGGCCTCGAAAGTCAGGGTTTGTTGAGGGCCTATATATGGCGGGGGGGTTTTCTTTTTTGCCCGGGGTTTTTCCCCGTCTTAGAATTCAGGTTATCTTTGCCTCCCCTGATACACGGGGTTCCATATCATGTTTAAAAAAACGGAAAGCGCACAAAATTTTATTCCCCCGAGGGGGTTTGGGGCCCAAATTTAAAAACAACCCGACCTCCGATTCGGTCCCCGTTTTTCTATCCAATCCTGTGGGGGGGAAACGCCCCAGGTATAGGAGTTTACTAAAACCTGTGTTTAAAACCGTATAACAAGGGGGGGGGGGCACAGAACCCAAAAGCCCCCAAATTTTGGATACAACATGCAGCTTAAGCACTACTTGACACCAATACTTGGGGGTGGGGTGGCTAAAACCCTCGATTTTGAGAAACCTGTGCATACAAAAAGCCCCCCAAAGGCATGCAATCTCGGTGGTTTATAATTGTTCCTAGAGCCTTCACCGGTAGGCCGTATTTTGGGAAACTGGGGGAAAAAAAATTAGGGGTCACATTTAAACCCACGAGGATTGGGCTAGGGCATCCCCTAGTGCAAAGACCCAATTTCCTGTTGCATACAGGAATGAACTACAAAATACTCTCAAGGGCCCCCCAGTACCAAACCCCCCTGCAAAATTTACCCCACATCCCCCGCGGCTGGAATTTCGGGGAAAGCCCGGAATAGACACACATATCTGGTGGGAATGGCAGACTTGCAGCCATTTTGGGGCCAGGTAATTTTAGGGGATAGAGAAACACAGGAAACGGTTGCAGTGTCCCGGGCCCCCCTTTTCCCCTGTTTCCCGTACCAAAAAACCCTGAAAAGGGGGGGCCTGCTTTTCCTTTTGGAGCGCTGGGGAATTTTTATCCCAGGAGGGGGGGGAAACCCCCAACTCCATCCCCCAACAAAAGGTTTAAAAAAATTTTTCACATACAAAAATGGAGGAGGATCAGGGTAAAACCCCTTTTCGATTCTACGGACATGGGGTACTGGCACCTTGTGGTCCCGAGTACCATTTTTTGGGTGGCACAGGGGTATATTGTAGACATCCCCAGCTTGTTTATGCTCCCCCCGTCCCCGAGCCGTGTCACACGGGATTGGGTCTTCTGGATACGCGAGTGTCGATTTGTTGCCGCCCAGAGGGTATCGAGCCTTCAGCCGCGTCTGAAAAAGTTCTGATAATGTTCCGAAAAAGTTCTGAAAAAGTTTTGAAGCAATACTAATTTCCATAGGTTGCTTTTTTCCTTCCTACTCAGAGGCTATTTTCTGTTTGCCGCTCGATGACAGGAGACTAATATGTACCAATGTGCTTGTAACCTTCCGCTCCCCCGCTGGATCGCGAGTAGAGGATTCGAAAGTGGCTCAGCTGGAGAGGGGTTGGACTGACCTAGGTTTAGTCAGGAAGGCACTTTGTAATAAGATTGCAATTCCAGATATTCTTCCTTGTCTATATTCAGTCTACCAATTTAGAAGGAAGTCTGATATTCTCAGTGTTGTATGTTATTTTACATACTTTGTTGTACCTGATGTTACTTCAATAAAGCTCATTGAAATAGAAACACACGAACTGAAGAAGCGATACATCCCCTTTAATCATTTCTCTCAAGCAAGTATTGACTTTATGTCGACACTCTGCCATCAACTCGTCACAAGGTGGTTTAAAGCGGTATTCCCATCTCATACTTTTATGCCATCTTGGCAGGATATGCCAAAAATGTCTGATAGATATGTGTCGTAACTCTGGGACCTGCAAAACTCACAAAAACAGCAATCTATCCATGATCCTGAAACGCGCACACAAAACCGAGAGTAGGTAGCGCAGGTGTGACGAACTCCATTGACAGCTCAGAGTGTACAGAGTATTGTAGTGTAAGTATTTGGGGGGGGGGGGTGGGTGAAGGGACCTTTGTTTTTGAATTTGGGGACATGCATGAAGTTGTGTCCTGCACTTTGAAGCACTTGTTGAATAGCTGTACTATTGACCGTATAATACCTGCGGTATTTGCAGGACTGTAGAATTGGACTCGGTTTGAGGTGTAATCAGAGTCATTAGAAATTTACTGACTCGGATTAAAAATATAAATGTCAAATATTGCTTATTAATAGAAGATAATATATAATTTACTTAATGCATCACTTGTTGCATATTTTATAGCATTTCAGAACGTTTAGAAATTTTAATCGCATAAATGTGTAATGTGCTGTCAATGAAGAGCCCCTATTTATCACAAAACAAGATAACTGCTATCTCCAGAGGCAGTAGAAAATTGGTCATTACCACCCACAATCCGTGTTGGAGTACATAATTTTTTAATATATTTACTGTAATTCATTTTTTATTCCTAATTATAATGTATGAGCCCATTATGAAGCTGTCGGAGTATTGAAAACCAGAGAAGTCTGAGTGGAAAGTTTGTCTTACCGACTCCACAGCCCTGTGCGAATGTATGCATTATTTCAGAAATTATTCACACCTCGAGGTTTTAGTAACGTATACACTTCATCTCCTGTGGCTGCGAGAAATCTGAGCGTGTTTAATCATTCAGAATTTCATCTCTTCCATCAGTTTAGAAATGTCACATAATCATCATCCTGCTTTTTCGTCCTTCTTAAATGGAAATGATAAAAAAAAAAAAGTCCTTTGTTTCATACTATAGGCAATTCTCGGACAGCATTGTGCCGGAACAATCTTCTTGAATTAATAATGCCGCTACGCTGTGCATGATCAGGCCTTGATCTGTGCGTTGCATATTGACTTCAATCGCACTGTTATTGTAGCTCGGATTCCTATGTCTTCAAAAAGTGATTATGCCTCGGGTAACCAGATTCAATTGGCTGCTAAATGCCTGGAGCCACAAACCTCTGTTCTCCGCGACAGCTGGGCTTGTCTTGACACAACAATCAATCACATTATCTGCCCATGTCTCTCTATACGAACGTAGGATATTATCAGATAAAATTATCCCCGCCATCTATATGTATTTATTCTTTTTCTGGGGGAAAAAAAGTTTAGTGATCTCACTCGACTGGATTGTAAAATTGATCAAATTGGGTGATGGTGTTGTGGGGGCTTCAAAGACCCCCAGGACCTCGTTGTGTGGTATCCAAATCAATAATCTATAAAATAGGCATATGCTCATATGAGTGAAATGGAACTGATACGAATGTCAATGACATATCTTCTAGATTATTATAAGCAATACATGTGCTTATATCACTTCTGTATTAAGGTGTGGTCATGTTAATCAAACAATATATCATTATGCATAGATTACATATTGGTCAGTCACATGATTATTGGTTGTCATCAATTATACATACACATTAACACTACTCTATATTGAAATGGAGGAGGCCTATATCCCTGTCGGGACCCTCCATATGTTCTGCTTCAACAATATTTTATTGTAGGTGTAAAGCATTGTGAACTATTGCTTAATATTATTTTACTTAAAGGGGTTTTGCCACAATCTCATTTCATACCTCCTTCATCCAGCTCTTCAGCTCTGTGTGTTCAGAAGGGGGTGTGTGTTTGTTTGAATGCATATCATGTGACCCAGCAGAATGACATCACCATGCCCTTCCCCCCTGTAATCAAAGAAAGGTCTGTTTATGTGTAGCGCTGTGAGTAGCTACATTGTAGCTCAGAGGTAACATTTTTGCTTTACAGCATAAGGGTCCTTAGTTTAAATCCCTGCAGGAACTTAACCTGTGGATTTTTTTTCCTCTTTATCAATGCACATACCTTATTTGCTCTGTTTGACTTATTAATAACTAGTCCAAAGGACAGGAGTAGAATGACATCACCTGGGGGTTGTATGATATAGTGGGATATAATGAATGTAGGAAGAGAAAAGTCTCTTTTTTTCTATTTAGAGCACTAACGGTGGCGTCGGTGTATGGGCGGTTTCTCCTTTCCGTCTCAGCAGTCAAATATAGGATATAGCCCAGACGTATATATTAGAAAAAAAAATGTTGGTAGCATTTATTAAAGACTATAATACAAGTGATAAAATCATGTAGACATACTTGTATATGGATCAGTCTCGTCCGTAGTGCATACGACAATATGTCTCGGCATTCATTGCTGTTAATAGCGATATGAGTCTATGCAGTGCATGTAGCAAGGCAGAAGCAGTCTGCAAGGCAGGGCATCTCACAACTGTGAGTAGCGACGTTTCGAGAGGTAATGAACAGCAATGAATGCTGAGACATATTGTCGTATGCACTACGGACGAGACTGATCCATATACAAGTATGTCTACATGATTTTATCACTTGTATCACTTGTCTTTAATAAATGTTACCAACAAATGTTTTCTAATATATGCGTCTGGGCTATATCATATATCTGAGCACCTGGGGTTTGAACACTCAGTAGCTACCTGAGAAGAGAGGTGATGTCTGAGCATGTGCGACCAGGACTGAGGAGCTCACAGCCCTGGTCGTATCCCCTGAGCTGTAAACAATGGATCACTAAAGGAGCAGCTAAAACAAAAACGGTGCAGAATTTTTAATAATGATGAATGGTGAAGATGTTTATTATTCAATTTTCAAACTTCCCACGTCAGTTTAACGTAGTGGGAAAACCCCTTTAACTTTCAAAGCTTGCAGATTCTCTGTGGTTTTCCAGCCTTGCTAGAAGCAGTTTCTCGGCATACAGTCAATATTGGGGAAAAACAAGGAGGAAAGTTGAAATGAGGAAGTAAGTAACCTTCGATAGTCCGTGACATAGCAGAGTTAGGCTACGTCCACACAGTACAGAAAAACGATTGTATTTTTGTCGGTGGTAGGATTCTAAAACCAATGAAAATACGCTCGTTCAGCCAGCCCATAGACTTTAGGAGAAAAAACTACCTGTAGTCTACACAGTTCGTTTTTTTCCGATCGTCTTCTGGCGCCAGTGGTTTTAGGAACATGATGCATTTAGGATATTGGCTTGTATTAAAAGAGGCATGGGCTCGCGGGACAAGGATGTAATTCTACCACTGTATTAAGCATTGGTGCGACCTCACTTAGAATATGCTGTTCACTTCTGAGCTCCAGTTTATATAAAAGATGTAATGGAGCTAGAGAGAGTACAAAGACGAGCAACCAAACTTATAAGAGGAATGGAGCATCTTAATTATGAGAAGAGGTTAGTAGAATTGAACTTATTTAGTCTTGAGAAAAGACGGCTCCATGGGGACATGATTAATTTATATAAATATGTAAATGGTCCCTACAAAAAGTAGGGGGAAATTTTTTTTCATGTAAAGCCCCCTCAAAAGACAAGGGGACATTCCCTTCGGCTCGAGAGAAAAGGATTCAATCTGCAGAGGAGAAGGGCGTTCTTCACTGTAAGAACTGTGAATCTGTGGAATAGCCGCCTGTGGAGCTGGTCACAGCAGGAACAGTTGGGAGTTTCAAGAAAGGTAGGTATCTAAGCCTGACACTAAAGAACATTAATGCGTACGTAGCTATGTACAATTCTGGGTCCTGGCTGGTGGAGGCTCTGGGGTCAGAGATGGGGGTCTTTCCTGGAACAAATTGGTTCTTGCCTTGTGGGTTTCAGGGCATTTACCAGTGGGGAGGTTGGGCTAAACATCCTTGTCTCCCTCCCTTCACCCACATTTTCCCCACCCTTGGTTGAACTTGATGGACACGTGTCTTTTTTCAACCGTACTAACTATGTAACTATGTAAAAACCGCCAGCGCCAAGCATCTTTCCGTCAGTTTCCAGTTTGTTCAATTGTACGGCTGACGGAGAAAAAGCTAAAACAAAATGTGACACAACCCGCGGTCATGCATTGGACAAAAATCGGTCGACTATCTGACGGTTTTTGTCCGATGCTGTGTGGATCCAGCCTTAGTCTAGTACATCAGTTTAGCAGCGATAAGTAGTCAAACAAAAGAGTGGAAGAAGTAACTCAAGATGAAAGTTGAGACTCAGCACTTCAGTTCGTGCTTGAACCATTTCGTCACTGCTCTTTGACAACAGCATAAAGCGACCCAATTTTCATAAGAAAGGTAATGCGTTTGTCACATTTTACTTTGGCGCCGTTTTCAAAAAGGTGGTCTTAATTCCAACCTTGCATCTATAAAAATAACTTTTGCACAAAGGTGGTCTATACATAATGGAGGTAGGAGTTTTAGATTCATTAGTTCATTTTTTTTTTTGGAAACACTGGGTTTCCATAAAGTTATCCTGAAATTTTTTTTTTCAAAAAAATTGAAATTTGGCCAAATTTGTAAGACTTAAAACTTACAGGTCTTGTACTTCTCAAAGCACAGTAACTTTGTAGACACCATGTATGCAGGTTTTGAGGGTACTTTCTCTTCAAAGCATAATCACTTTTTTTTTTATCTCTATTTTCCTCCATAATTCATACTTTTTGTGTATAAATGTTTGGTGGTTTATTTGAAGACGTGAATAGATACCAGAGATTTTATGCATCTATGGCTTTTCCTGGGTCAGTATTAAAGGTCTCTCATACAGTGCTGTATTACAATCCACAGGTATCTTAAAGGAGTTTTTCCCCGAAGTAAAATTGATGAGAAGCTTGCAAATTAAATAAATATTTTCACCAGTCATCATTTTTAGAAACTCTCTACCATTTTTGTATTCGCTGCTTCTTTAGTGATCCATAATGTACAGCTCCTCTCTAGGGGATCCGACCATGGACGAGAGCTACTTAGAGATCACTTCTCCTATCAGGCAGCTACTGTCAGTCTCTTCCATGCCTAGTAACCACACACACTCACTGCTGAGTGTTCAATCCCAGGTGCGGTCTTTCTCCTCCAGTCATCTGTACTACTTAGTAATTAGTCAAACAGTGCAAATAAATAAAAAGAAAACCGAAACCTCAATCACGTATAAACAAACAAAAAAAAATCCACGTTTGGCTCCTGCAGGGATTTTAACCTAGGACTTCTATGTTGGAAGTCAGAAGTGCTAACCACTCAGCTACATTGTGACTACTCACAGCACTTTACATAAACAGACCTTTGTTTGATTAGAGTGAGCACTCTGTGCAGAAAGGCATGGTGATGTCAGCCTGGTGTGTCACATGATATGCAGATCAGACAAATCATACACTCTCACTTTTGATCACACTGAAAACTGAAGCTGGATAAACCAGGCATGAAATGATTTCTCTCACTCATTCTAGCTGCCGACTGCCAAGCATTGTGCCTAATCCCCACAGCCTGTATAAAAAAAATAAACTTTTTGAATTTTTTTTATTTAATAATTATTGTTTCTGTTATTTGTATTTTGGATGTTTAGGGACGCTGTGCCACTAGTAGTGGTCAGCACTGCTAACTCATTAATTGGGCACTTATTAAATATACTAGTTTTCGCAGGTATCAGCCAGTTTGCATCCAGGACACAAGTGTTATCCCCTGGATGCTGTTTGTCTGCTGCCTGCAAGACAAGTCAAACATTTCTTTTACTATTCTATGAATGCTATGTCCCAATAATAGAAAAATATGAGCGTTTCTGGTCACTGCTTTACACCACATGGAAAACTTTTCTGTTACTGGGAGGCCATTGACATATCATTAATGACTACGTCTCTGGTAACCACAGATACTGTGAAAAACCATACCCCAGCATATATAATGGTGGAAAATATGGAAGATGGAGAAAAATAGCACAAATAAAGTCTTATTTGGACTACATTTGTGCTATTGTTCTTTATTGCTACACCATGATATATGTTGGTGTACGGTTTTCACATTATTTCAGTGGTTACCAGGGACGTACTCATTAAAGGGATTGTCTTGCTACAAAGATTAGCTTTCAACATGTTGGGAACACTAAATGAAGACGTTGTCCAAATATATTGCGTTGTTCATTTCTTTTTTGTTGAGGAGCTATAAGTTATTTTATCACCTTCTGAGGGCTTTCTAGTTTCCCAAGTGACTGACCTGTGTACTTCTTCTCCCCTGCTGTTTGTTCTATCTGATTGCAGGGAGTGACATCATCACACAGGTCGCACAGCACAGAGCTCCAGACAGTGAGAGCTTGTGTGTTATCTGATCTTTAAGACAAAAGCCAGTAATTACTGCTGTTTACTTTAACTCAGAAGCTTCCCTGGTCCTGACAGCATGAGATTTATCTAATTAGCAGAGGTCTGAATATACGGAGCTCATATGCTAATTACAGACAGCTTGACCAGGAAGTGACAGAGCAAAGCAGCATTATTTCATTCATGCATCCTATGAAACTTTGAGATGAGACAACCCCTTTAATGATATGTCAATGGCCTCCCAGTAACAGAAATGTCTCCCATGTGGTGTAAAACACTGATTAGAAATGCTCATATTTTTTATCATTGACATGATTTGCTGCATGCCCAGTGATCACCCCCTTTTGGAATTTTACAAATAAAAAAAAAAAAAAGTAAGTTACACATAACTAGTGCTGTCTTTCTCCTCCAGTCCTCTGTATTTCTTCATCCGTAAAAGGGCTAATTATAACAGTAATATTGTACAAAAGTAACTACAGGTTGGGCCATTTATATGAATACCCCTAAATAAAATGGGAATGGTTGATACCAACTTCCTGTTGGTGGCATATTAGTATATGGGAGGGGGAAAACTTTTCAAGATGGGTGTTGACCATGGCGGCCATTTTGAAGTTGGCCATTTTGGATCTAACTTTATTTTTTCCAATGGGAAGAGGGTCATGTAACACATCAAACTTATTGAGAATTTCACAAGAAAAACAATGGTGTGCTTCTTCTTAACAAGTCATTTAACTGTTAAGGAGACGTTCCATTTACACCATTTTAAAATTACGTCGGCCCTTCAAGGTACACCATGAGGCTGATGTGGCCCCCCGTTAAAATGAGTTTGATACCCCTGCTCTATCAGATGCCATACTTAAAGGTTTTCTGATGGCTCATTGTACAGCACCCACACAAGCTTTATATGCTGCCATGAAAGCTCCATGCATACAACTTTGCTGTGTGAATGAAGCCTAAGCCACAAACATGGTGGTTTTTTTTATGCTTTTTTTCCTAATTGTACTTGCAAAATTGCATGATGGCAATCATGAGTATAAAGTTCTCCAACATCCAATGTATTTCGAAGCTTAACTCCTAAACAACCGCCCACTATCTTTTGGCGTCGCTGCAGACATCGTAAACCTCCGCATCCCGGTGCTTTAACCCTTTGATTGCTGCAGTTCGTCACCGCAGCGCAATCAAAGGGTGTCCCTGCTCTGTCGGGGGATCGGAACGCCCGGTGACTCGACAGAGCCCGGGGAACGGCTGCACAGTCAGCCCTGGGGACCTAGAATAGCTCTGCTCCCACATCAACTCCCCGGTAGTTCGGCTTCTGCGCCCACCAACGGTGAAAACAACAGTTCGCTGCCGGTGGAGTTGCGGGGCCCGGCCAGAGCTGTATCTATCACTAGGGCAGCGCCCTGCAGGGGGCGGCACACGGCAATAGAAATAGCCAGCAGATTTAAAAAAGAAAAATGTCTCTGCCTCCCTTCCCTTGAGGTGACCTTCCAGCCTGGGGAGGGGGAGTAGGGAGTTTAGAGGGACACTGTAATATGCTGCTGTATGGGGCAGTAATCCGAGCTCCTGCAGCACAGCCCCCTCCTGCACACAGCTCTCCGGACTGAAGTCTCAGCGGAGCTCAGTGAAGACGTCGGGTCAGAGAGGAGGGGGGAGGTGCGCTTTCAGCACAACAGTGTGCAGGAGCTCAGGGGACGGAAGCTGCCTGTTGTTCTGTCCGCCCCCCCTATGACCGGCTGTTTAGCAACACCATCCTGAGATGTGCATGGTGATCAGGTACATTTTTTATGTGTGTACATGAGTGTGTACATGAGTGTGTACGTGTCTGCATGTGTGTACATGGGTTTGTATGTCTGTATGTGTTTACATGGCTGTGCATGTGTGTACATGAGTGTGTACGTCTACATGTGTTTACATGGGTGTCCTACGTGTGCGGGATGTGTCCTGCGTGTGCGGGATGTGTCCGGCGTGTGCGGGATGTGTCTGGCGTACACTATTTTTTTCGTTATTCTTGACAGAACATGTGATTGAAAAGTTTGGTATGGGGCCCTGCCATTTCTAGTTATGCCCTTGGGTGTATTCATTCATATTCTGATGACATTTCAGTACAATTCGGTTTGGTCTGAATATGAAGCAGCACACTATTGAGGATAGATGTGTGTGGGATATGTTATAAGTTTTGTATAGTATTATTTAGGTCTTATTTGTATCTTTGAGGTGCAAAATGTCCACGAACCTTTGGAGAGTGGAGTAAGTTCCCCTGGATCGAAGTTCCCTTGACTCTGGGTTTTCTTGTTAATTTTTAACTGTGTTGCAGGGGCTGCAATGCCCTTTCTCCCCGCTCTGTTTGCCAGAATTCTGGTTTCTTTCTGCTCCAGCCAAAGGGAACAACCCCACAGCAGCCTCTGATTGGCAGAAGCAGTCATGTTAAACTGCCGATGTCCCTGTTTGGAAGCCAAGTCTACAAACGGTGACGTTGCACAGTGTAACGTGGTCATTGTAGCCGGACAGAGGCTGCAGCGTTGACATTCCTCTGGGCCCAAGCCAGAAGACAAAAGAAGACTGTCAAAGAAGAACAGGAGGCGCATCACTGGGTAAAACGGGACTGCAGAAGCAAATATGTTTTTTCTTAATCTTCTCACATCTCCGAGTTAAATGTGTTTTCTCCTTATAATGATTAATTTTCAACATGTCAGGAAAGGTAAATGAAGACTTTTACTAAATGCGTTACTCTTTCGATGTTGCCCTGTTAAAAGGTGAAGAGAGATTTTCTCTTTTCTGAGTGCACACAGTTGTTTCTAGATCACTGTCCATATCTCCCTTCCTGATAAGATAAACAACAAGGAGTCAAATTACCATGGTCAGAGAATCAAAGTCTGTAGCCTTGTTTACTCCAGATTAAATTTCCTGACCAAGCAGTGCAAGTCTGACGCTGCCTGTGACTCTGTGAAAACAGCACGGTGAGAGAACCCCTTTAAATTTAAACAAAGAGAGTCTGACAATCCCTGTAACCTCTTAACGACCACCCCCTGTCTTTTGGCGATGCTGCAGACATCGGGGTTTGCAGCGCCACAGCAGTGCTGGGAACAGGTCTGTACTTCAAAGCCCTGTTCCCAGCGCAGCCTCTGCTCCCCGGCACTTAACCCTTTGATTGCCGCAGTCAGTGACCGCAACATAATCAAAGGGCTTTCCCCTGCTCTGTCGGGTGATCTGGACTCCGGTGACCCGACAGAGCCCGGGGAATGGCTGCACAGTCAGCCCTGGGAACCTAGAGTAGCTCCAGGGCTTTCTGTGCAAGAAGCCAGCGATCAGGGCAGTCTGACACAGATTATAATGTATTAGCATATATAAATATGCCAATACATTACTAAGTGTAAAAAAAAAAAAAAAAAGTTATTCCTTCATGAGATGTAAAAAACAAAGTGTAGAAAAAAATAAATAAAATAAATATTTAGTAAAAAAAAAATTGTGCATATATTACACACACACAAACGAACACACACACAAACGAACACATAATAACATGTGGAGTTAATCTAACAAGTTAAGTGTGAAGTGTGAATCTTGTTAAAAAAAAAAAAAAAAAAAATTTAAAAAATTCTGCAATAATTTATAAGTGAACTTGTCCTGAATAGGACGAGGCCTCATACGACTGTGTCATTGAAAAAACAAAAAAGTTACGACTGTTGAAACACAAGGAGGTAAAAACCCCAAAAATGTGCTGATCATTAAGTACTTTTCAGGCTTTTGGCTGAATGGGTTAAACCAGCGGGTCCTCAAACTTTTTAAACAGGGAGCCAGTTCATGGTCCTTCAGGCCATCGGATGGCCGGAATATATTTTTAAAAAAAAAAAAAAAAACTATAAACAAATTCCTATGCACGCTGCATATACAATGTCTTATTTTGAAGTACAAAAACAAAACGGGAACAAATACAATATTTGAAATGAAGAACAAGTAAAGTTAAATCAACAAACTTACAGGTATTTCAATGAGAACTATGGGCCTGCTTTTGGCTAATGAGATGGTCAATGTCCAGTTCCATATTTGTCACTGCTAATCGTAACAAGTGATTCAAGTGTGCATCAGTTAGTCTAGATCTGGTTGGAGATTTCAGATATTTCATTCTGGAAAAATAAGCAGGTTAAATGTACCCAAGAGGCAGGTATATGTCCCCATTAGGCAGATAAATGTCCCCAAGAGGCAGCATAGGTGTCCTCAATAGGCAGGTAAATGTCCCCAATAGGCAGCATAGGTCCCCAATAGGCAGGTACAGGTTTCCAATAGGCAGCATAGGTATCCAATAAGCAGCATAGGTCCCCAATAGACAGATACAGGTCCCCACTAGGCAGGTACAGGTCCAGGTCCCCAATAGGCAGGTACAGGTCCCCAATAGGCAGGTAAATGTCCCCAATAGGCCTTAAAAAAAAAAAAAAAAATACCAGTACTCACTTATTTCCCCCACTGGTCTGATTAGGCGCCCGCTCGAATCAGTCTTCTTCTAGCACAGACGGCGGGACGTCAGCAGGCGTGATTACACGTACGTCATCTGTCCGCCCATGATTACAGGACCCGCCGGCATTGAACTGTAGTGAAGTTCAATGTCAACCAGGGCCAAGGGCTGCCGCGGAAGTTAAAACATCCGGTGGGCCGGTTAAACAACCTCGGCGGGCCCTAGTTTGTGGACCCCTGGGTTAAACCTTTGACACACTAGCTTTGACCAAATTATGTCATTAGCTTTGATGCAGAAGAAAACGTATCTGACCTGTGAACAGAATAGACCAGACAACTTTATTGAGCATCTTCACATGTTCTCAGCCAACTGAGGTAATGAGATAATCTGAGCTCTGTACATTTAACCTGAAAATCAGTAGAAATTTTAGCATAATAATAGGATTTATACATTTTTTTCTTTGTGAATCGTCAAGGTAGAGGGGACAAGCCTTGGATTTGTGTTGTGTTTCTTGCACTCTTACGACATGAGAAGAAACGGTTCAGCAATGAAAGTGGTAGCGCGGACACTGGTAAAAAGTCTCTCTACGTCAGGGGGTTGTGTAGTAAGCTGTGTTCCTTTCTTGCATTGCTGACTTACCTGGAACAATATCTGACGGTCCCTTATTTAACACCAAAAAGCTGATGCTGTTTAGTTCTGCCGTCCCAAACACTTTTCCCGAAACTTCACAGTAACATATGTTAATCTGTCAGCGCACGGAGACGCTTCAGAACCGCGGGAGGCTTTTGTGTTCCCATATGTGATGCGACTCTTAAATGTTGACTTAACTAAATGCATAGAAATCCCTCAGCAGATTGAGGCGAGCTGTAATGTATCTGTTAGTGTGGAACATCTGTAGGCGAATGGATATTGCTGAATTCTAAATCTGGAAAGAAATAATTTAGATTTTTGCAATTTGAATAGTTATTAAAGGAAACCCTTTGCATGTTACATGGTGTCCTATCTGCAGAATGGAGAGACCAGCAGGTTGATGATTCATTTTGTGGGAAAAGATTTAGCATGACTTGTAACTTATTCACTTGTCCATATAAAAAATAAATGGAGCCGAGGTGGACAAAAGAAAAGAAAAAACAACTTACTCAAGGAGTGGATTGGCGGAGAGCTCTAGACAGAACAAGTAGGTAAGTGTATGCCCTTCCCCCTCCACACACTCACCCCATTTAAAGGGGTGTTTCCACCCTGCACTTTGATGGCATATCAATACGATATGCTATCAGTTTGATGGGTCCAGGTCATGGGATCCGGCCTCTGAAAGTCTCCATTCAAAATCTAGAGACGGTTGCACTTGCGCACAACTCTCCATTCTGTTCTATGGGAGTTCTCAGTACAGGTGAGCGCTGTGTTCAGCTATACTCAGAACACCCATAGAACAGAATGGAGAGTCACCGCATCCCCCCGTAGATGAATACAGAGTACAGTAAATATACCGCACACAGCATCCCCCATAGATGAATACACAGTGCAGTAAATATACCGCACACAGCTTCTCCACATAGATGAAAACACAGTACTGTAAATATACCGCACACAGCATCCCCCATAGATGAATACACAGTGCAGTAAATTTGCCGCACACAGCTTCTCCACATAGATGAATACACCGTACAGTAAATAGTCCGCTCACAGCGTCCCCACCTAGATGAATACATAGTACAGTAAATATACCGCACACAGCATCCCCACATAGATGAATACACAGTACTGTAAATATACCGCACACAGCATCTCCACATAGATGAAAACACAGTGCAGTAAAAATACCGCTCACAGCTTCACCTCATAGATGAATCCACAGTTCAGTCAATCTAGCGCACACAGATTCCCCACATAGATGAATACACCGTACAGTAAATATACCGCACACAGCTTCCCCACATAGATGAATACACAGTACTGTAAATATACCGCACACAGCATCCCCCATAGATGAATACACAGTGCAGTAAATTTACCGCACACAGCTTCTCCACATAGATGAATACACAGTACAGTAAATATACCGCACACAGCTTCCCCACATAGATGAATACACCGTACAGTAAATATACCGCACACAGCATCCCCACATAGATGAATACACAGTACTGTAAATATACCGCACACAGCATCCCCACATATAGGAGTGTAATGATTATACATTAAAGGATCCTGGTCACTACAGGAGTTACCACCTTGAAAACCCATTAGTTAAATCGCTTATCTCCCCCCTCAGATCAGGCTTCAGTCATGGAATGTAACGCAGTAATCCAGATAGCAGTAGAACGTCACAAAGAAGGAACTGGCGATAATGGTGAGAGTTACTGTAGACTTTTCACTATCCACAGATGTTGTAGAAATCATAACCTTCCCCCCCTCCCCCCAGGGTAACAATGAATAATCTTCTAGATAATGTAGGAAAACATAAATTATGTGAGCTAAAACTGGGACTGACAATCTTGTCATGGAGGATGAGATGGGGAATCGGCAACACAGGTAATAGGATCACAGATATATTAAAAAAAAAAAAAAAAGAAACCTGTAATCGGAGAAGAAACGGATCTTGCATCCAAAAATTTAATTATGGATGAAGAGGGAAAACATATTGACCCATCAAGAAGTGCATCGCTTCATAAGAAAGAGAGCCATAGGAGAGTATTATATATGCCATGAGCACAAGTAGCTAAATCAACATATGAAGAAAAATATACACACTCAAGTCGCATAATTATGACCAGCAGCTAGTATCTAGAGTAACCTCTATGTGCAGCATCTGGAGCCAACTGTGTCCCACAGCTGCTGGAGGGTCCATAGAGCCAACACCACCATCCAGGGGCTCCCACAGCTGCTGGAGGGTCCATAGAGCCAACACCACCATCCAGGGGCTCCACAGCTGCTGGAGGGTCCATAGAGCCAACCCCACAGCTGCTGGAGGGTCCATAGAGCCAACACCACCATCCAGGGGCTCCCACAGCTGCTGGAGGGTCCATAGAGCCAACACCACCATCCAGGGACTCCCACAGCTGCTGGAGGGTCCATAGAGCCAACACTACCATCCAGGGGTCCCACCGCAGCTGGAGGGGCCATAGAGCCAACACCACCATCCAGGGGCTCCACAGCTGCTGGAGGGTCCATAGAGCCAACACGCATCCAGGGCTCCCACAGGCTGGAGGGTTGATATAGCCAACACCACCATCCAGGACTTCCACCGCTGCTGGAGGGTCCATAGAGCTAACACCACCATCCAGGGCTCCCACAGCTGCTGGAGGGGCCATAGGGCCAACACCACCACCCAGGGGCTCCACAGCTGCTGGAGGGTCCATAGAGCCAACACCACCATCCAGGGGCCCCACAGCTGCTGGAGGGGCCATAGAGCCAACACCACCATCCAGGGGCTCCCACAGCTTCTGGAGGGTCCATAGAGCCAACACCACCATCCAGGGGCCCCACAGCTGCTGGAGGGTTGATATAGCCAACATCACCATCCAGGGACTCGCACACATACACAATTGGGGTCGTCTGGATGATTCGGGGCCAGAGTGGGGCTTGGAAGTCTTACTCATGATCTTCCAACCAATATCAGACATTTCTAACCATGTGACATTGCGCTGATAATCCCAACCTCCCCAAGGAAGACAATCTGCATACATGGGTGTATGTGATCTGCAAGGATGGATTCATTCCCAAATTGATTGAGAGTGCCTTCTTTATGGATGCGTGGCCAGAGAAGGCCATTAAAAGCCTTCCCTAGACCACAACATTGCCACCAGTGGTTGCAGGTTGTTTCTCTGTTTCGCGTCTGACGCCAACGTTCATCCGTTCAATGAAGCAGAAAATGTGAAGGCGATCCTTTGCCAATCAGGAGAGGTCTAATTCTAGTACTGATGAGAAATTGAAGCCTTTTTCGACTAATGCAGCTTGGTCAGTAGAGGTGCAGAGATATCCACCTGCTCCAGGGCTCCATACACAGTAGGGTTAGCAGAAGTGCAGTGACATCTGTCTGCTCCGGGGCCCCATACACAGTAGGGTTAGCAGAGGTGCAGTGACATCCAGCTGTTCCGGGGCCCCATACACAGTAGGGTTAGCAGAAGTGCAGTGACATCTGTCTGCTCCTGGGCCCCATACACAGTAGAGTTAGCAGTGGTGTAGTTACATCTGTCTGCTCCGGTGCCCCATACACAGTAGGGTTAGCAGAGGTGCCGTGACGTCTACTCCAGAGCTCCATACACAGTAGGGTTAGCAGAGGTGCAGTGACATCCGTCTGCTCCGGGGCCCCATACACAGTAGGGTTAGTAGAGGTGCAGTGACATCCGTCTGCTCCGGGGCCCCATACGCAGTAGGGTTAGCAGAGGTGCCGAGACATCCGTCTGCCCTGGGGTCCCAGTATGGTTTGTTGAATTGTCGTGTTAGACACATGTCTGGTCGCCCCGGGTTATTTTGGTGGTAAACTGCTCCACTGTTGTGTGCCGGTTGCCCTCACGCCCTTTTGTAGCTTACGTTCACCTCTCACATCAATGGCGCGTGGTGCTCCACAGTTTCCATGTTACATATTCACAATGACGCTATTTTGTCCATTCACAATATACCTTCGCCACAACAGCCGCCAACCGTTCACAAACTGCACAGTTTCAGAACTGCTGACTTCCTTTGCTCCAAAGCCAATAATCATAGTAATGGGACTCACCTTTGTATCACTGACTATAAGTTTTAAAAACATCTAAAATTATATGTAATGTACCGAACAGTCCTATGTAAAGGTATAATGTGTCTATGATGTAATAACTGGAAGAAATTGCTCAGCCGGCGCACTTTACTAGGTATAGATTCCATTAGACGTAAGCAAGACTCAGGAAGCAGAACAGAATAAAACAGAAGAAAGGGCCAGGTAGCCGTGTAGGTCATGGATGAAGAATTTGAAAGTTAATTGGTAGGCTTTTAATAATGGAATGTGATTTCTCCTCTGAGGTTGAGGCCCTGCTCGTGCATCAAGATCTAGAATCCAGAAGACCTCCTGGTCCTATAAAAGTCACTTTATATCACCTTCCCTTAGTGGTCTTTTGATTTTCTCAATTCCGTATACTTTAACAAGCCTCATAAAACTGCCATGCAAACCAATAAAATCCTTAGCTGAGACGTGGTGGCTTCTAGGGAGCTCCGCATTGTTCAGATAGTGAAGGACACGCTTCTTCAGCCTTTTAGAAGTGCAGTTTCTATATTATTTGTGACAATCCACAAGGTATGGCTTACAGAGGCTATTAGAATTTATATGTTTCCTATATCACACTGTGTAAAAGTGAAATCATGAAATTAAAACGTTATGGTCATCCTGGTATGGGAGATCCATCACCCTGCCTGATATACCACTGCCTGAGTTATCATACACATTGGGGCACATTTATCAAGGCAGTTGCGCCAAAAATAATGGCGGACGGCTTTACACCATTAGCATACGCAAAAACTCAGCGCAAAATTCCATGAAACATTAATATTGTGTTAAATATGTAGATTAAAACATATTATGCAAACAAGGGTGCAAGAGGATGTCAAATAAAAAGCTGGGACTGACACCAATTACAATCCATATACAGGCAGTCCCCAACTTACACCGTTTCGACTTACATCTGTCCCCTAGTTACAAACGGAGACTTATGGGGCATGCAGGCACTTGTAGTTCCATGTTCCACAGCAGGTAGTAGCTGTAGACCAACAAGTTCCAGCACGCCACAGCAGCACATGAGGTGAAAATGAGGTGAAATCTTCTAAACAGGGGCACAGACAGCAAAACAAATGTAAAAACCCTTCCCTGCACTATCCAAAACTGAAAAAAAACAAAAAAGTTTGTCCTGGAGTTATATTCAATAAATATACCTGTTCTGACTTACATACAAATTCAACTTAAGAACAAACCTACAGTCCCTATCCCGTTTGTAACCTGGGGACTGCCTGTAATTCGTACAGTACGTGACAATATCAATCAGAGTACAAGGCTAGTGATATTAAAGTAGAAAAGTCTGAGTAATATCCCAATTAGGAAACATATCGATGCAAACTGTATAAGTGCCACATTCCTATAAAGTGTGATGTCCACCACACGTTCATTATGTGTTTAGACAGTTTCTAGACACAAAATTAAATCCTACACATTGATTATATGTCTAATGTAATAATACACAATAAGGGTAAATGCACACAGCGTATAGCTGTTCTTACCTGTGTGCGCCACTATACTGTATGCCTGCTGTTGAAACTACACACTGGCCAGCGCACACTTTCAACAGTGCCCCAGCCCAGCCTCTGATATTTTCCCTTTCCCCAACTTGTACTCACCCGAAAAAAGCACTCAATGAGCGCTATGATTTTACTGTATTTGTGGGGCAAATATGCCTTGTTGACAGACCCTAAATGAGATGCATAATATAGATTGAAACAACATTAAAAAAAATACATTAAAAGTATAGACACTTGAACGAGAAAACAGTGGGAATGCGGACCAAATATATGCATACATTAACCCCTTAACCCACCTGTACGTTTGGGTACGTCCTGGTTGAGTTAAGTAGTTGAGCAGGGGGATCGCAGCGCGACCCTGTTACACAGCCGCCGGGTGTAAGCGGCTAATTGCAGCTAACACCCGGCGGCGTCGCCCGCCTGCGCTGTTTAATCCTTTAGACGCTGCGGCGTCTAAAGGGTTAAACAGCACGCTAAATGAATGAAAAACGGTGCCGCACACTGTTCCTTACTCTGACCGTAACTGCGGGATCCGATGCCTGGACATGGCAGCGGGAAGCCTTGTGAAGGCCTTCATCGCTGCCATGTTCTCGTTTGCCCCACTTCTGTCTCCAGGCAGGAAGTGGGGAAAATTCCATCTTGGTACAGCCTTATGCATTGTCTATGCAATGCATTAGGCTGCATTAACGATCACATCCCCTAGTCGTGAAGTGCCCTAGGGTGACTAAATGTTAAAAAAAAAAAAATATATATATATATAAAAACAAATATATATATATTTATATATAAATAATAATTAATATATATATTAAACGTTCAAATCACTCCCCTTTCTCCATTTTACAAATAAAAAAAAAAAAATAATAATAAAAAAGTTACACATATTTGGTATCGCTGCATCTGAAAAAGTCCGATCTATAAAAATACAACATCATTTATCCCGTGCGCTGAAAACCGTATAAGAAAAAAAAAATCCAAACGCCAAAATTGCGTTTTTTTTTGGGTCATTTCATGTCCTATAAAAATTGGAATAAATGTGATAAAAAAAATCACATTTATTCCAAACTGCTAGCAATTAAAAGTGCACTTCAGCCCGCAAAAAATGCCGCATCACTGACGTCCGTAGGTGTTACTACAAAAAAGTTATTGGTCGCACAAAATGGCGCCATGGCGCAAATTTCAAATATAGACAATGTTAGGAATTTTTTTTACACCACCAAAACATAACGGAAACCGTACATGTTTGGTATTGCCGGATGCGTATCAACCTGTAGAATGCAAAAAACACATAATTTTTACCGAAGATTGAACGCCACAAAAAACAAAACTCCCGCAAACATAGCGCAAGTACAATTTTTTCACATTTTGCCCCACTTAGAATTTTTTTTTGCGGTTTCCCAGTATATTCTATGGTAATATGAATAACACCACTGGAAAGCCCTCATATGTCTATGTAGGTGAAAAATTAAAAACGTTATGGCTTTTGGAAGGCGAGGAGGGAAAAATTAAGTCATATTTTTTTTCTTTGGAGGGATTAAGGGGTTAAGGGATATTCACACGACGTCTTTCAGGACATTGAGTACAGACCAAAAGTTTGGACACACCTTCTCATTCCAACAGTTTTCTGTATTTTCATGACTATAAGGCTATGTT
The DNA here is from genome assembly GCA_025379985.1 of Phyllomedusa bahiana. NCBI lineage: Eukaryota > Metazoa > Chordata > Amphibia > Anura > Hylidae > Phyllomedusa > Phyllomedusa bahiana. Next base: position 18,928 of record JAODAL010035013.1, on the reverse strand, counting down.
CACACAGCTTAATTGCGGGACGTAATTACGCCCCGCAATTACGCCTGTGGACAGGGCGGGAGCGGGGGCGGCACTTCGCCGGCCCATAGACAATCGCTGCTAGCGGCGCGTATACGCCGCTAAAAGTGACATGTCAATTATCTCCCCGCCCGGCGGCTTCGCCGGGCTGGGAGAGGAGACGTAATCCATAGTTCTCTAAGAGTACTGTGGATTACCGTAATGAATGGGCCGTTTTCGGCCCGTAATTTGCGCACTTCGGCGCGTAATTACGGACCGAAATACGGCCCATTTTAAGCCGTGTGAACATAGCCTAAAAATTGTAGATTCACACTGAAGGCATCAAAACTATGAATTAACACATGTGGAATTATATACTTAACAAAAAAGTGTGAAACAACTGAAAATATGTCTTATATTCTAGGTTCTTCAAAGTAGCCGCCTTTAGCTTTGATTACTGCTTTGCACACTCTTGGCATTCTCTTGATGAGCTTCAAGAGGTAGTCACCTGAAATGGTTTTCACTTCACAGGTGTGCCCTGTTAGGTTTAGTAAGTGGGATTTCTTGCCTTATAAATGGGGTTGGGACCATCAGTTGGGTTGTTCAGAAGTCAGGTGGATACACAGCTGATAGTCCTACTGAATGGACTGTTAGCTGCTTTTTTCTTGCCATAATAGAAATTCTAAGTAAAGAAAAACGAGCGGCCATCTTTACTTTAAGAAATGAAGGTCAGTCAGTCCGAAAAATTGGGGAAACTTTGAAAGTGTCCCCAAGTGCAGTGGCAAAACCATCAAACGCTGCAAAGACACTGGCTCCCATGAGGACCGCCCCAGGAAAGGAAGACTAAGAGTCACCTCTGCTTTTTATAGTCATGAAAATACAGAAAACTGTTGCAATGAGAAGGTGTCCAAACTTTTGGTCTGTACTGTATATCGGGAAGTAGTTACGTTGTATTGCTCCCCGAAATACGGCCTGTACTTACGGGGATCATAGTTCTCATAGAGAGAGGAGATTACCTGCCGTCTTCCCTGCCACATATTGAATGCCGGCAGAAAAAAGCGTCGCTTCTTTCCGGTGTATACGTAGCAGGGATAATGAAAGTGGTTGTGGTTTGTAGCAACTGAAATGTGTAAGCTGCTGGTCTCACACCACTTTTCTTTGGGCTAATATTTTATTGAAACTGTATTTCAATAAAGCTTAGGTTGCCTTCTATTTTTTATACTGCACGAGTTCTTTCTCATGTGCCCATTAGAGATCTACTTTAGTATAGTAGTAGGTTACTTTGTGGTGTCCAAACAGTCCCAAGGTTGAAGTGGAATTTGGTACTAATTTCTTTTATTTTTAGACCTCAGTACTCCATACGTAGCCTTTAAAGCGGTGTTCTCACCATGGTATTTCACAGCCAGCTTCAGGCTTCCATTTCCTGTTCAGGTTGTGGGCGGGTCTACTGCAGTGGCTGACATTTCATTTCTGCTATTCCTAGCTGAACCTGTTAGAGGGACATTGGCAATGGAGGGGTCTGAACAGCAGGGCACACGGTTACAGAGCTCTAAAGGGTTAACGTTTGTCAGTAAGAAACAAGCAAGCTTCTGTGCTGCTGATATGACACAGCAGTGAGTGACGTTCCCATCCTGGCCACTGCTAGAGCAGTAGCCTTTGCCCACACGTTTAAAGCTAATCCATTGTTGGAAAGAAAAGAAATACGCGTTGTTGGTGTCCATCAAATAACGGATTCGGTGTCGCCTCTGTGATTGTGGCTTTGAACGGAACCTACGATGCAGACATAATAAATATGATCCCAAGACATGGCAAGTGTCTTCAGTAATAATCGTATAATAATAGTATAATAATTCAGTAATAAGTTTACTAAATTGCACAAGCGAGGACAATACATTACTTCTATGGTGCATGCGCGATAATCTTCTTACACCTGTATCATATAACTGATACTCATCTATTCCCTATTCATATAATTATGTTCTGGGCATCCAAGCGTCTTAAAGGAGTTGTCCATATTTAAATAGGGCCAGGGTGGGGAAAAATAGAAAATAAAATTACTTCATGTCCTCCTCTGCTGGAGCACCAGAGCGCTCGGGAGATTCACTCCTCGTCATTTAGGGGTTTTTCGTTTTGACATACAGGGGAGGCTTGCTCGTTTATTATTTCGTCGTATTTCGCATGGAAAATTTACTATTGAGGTCAATGGAGATGGCTAAAAACCTTGTGTGAAATGCGTTCAAAACTTCTGTAGGTCGTTTTGGACGCAGATCCTCGATCAAAACCCCATAGAGATGAATAGGATTCCGTAAAGTTGCCAGAAAAGAAGCAACCTAAATCCACATGAAATACTAGTTGAAAACTGCAGTTTCGGCGGTAGAATCCAACGAGTAAATTTTACTCGTCATCTATACCTATCCTAAAAATCTCGTATCAAAAGATAGCAAGTGGACAAAAAAGGAGATCTAACCAGGATTGTAGTTCTGCAAGTGACTTCAGAGGCTGTACTCCCCATGTAACATATCAGCCCTGGTTAAAGAGGAAAACAGCAACACACACAAAAAAACAAAAGTAAAAAAAATTGTGTGAAAATCCCCCCAAAAAGAAAAAAAAATCAATATAACAGCCCAAACATTTTTGCCCCACCGTAGACCACCCTAAACGTAAATATCACCTATTTAAATTCGTCCGTAATGGAAAAGTGATGGTTACAAAACTTATTTTAGGGCCATTTTTTGCTATTGAAAAAAAATGTGAATAAAAGTTTTTTTGCTTTTACTATTTTCCATAATATTATTAGAAATACCGTATATACTCGAGTATAAGCCGACCCGAGTATATACGAGGCACCTACTTTTGCCCCAAAAAGCGGGAAAACTTATTGACTCGAGTATAAGCATAGGGTAGAAAATGCAGCGGCTACTGGTAAATGTTAAAAATAAAAATGGATACCAATAAAATTACATAGGCAGTTAAATGTCCCCCATAGGCAATTATAGGCAGATATATGGCCCTATAGGCAGGTATATGTCCCAAAAGGCACGTATATGGCCCCATAGGCATGTAATAGGCAGTTATATGTCCCCCATAAGCAGATTATAGGCAGGTATATGGCCCCATAGGCAGGTATAGGGCAGGCTGTAGGCAGGTATAGGGCAGGCTGTAGGCAGAGTATAGGCAGGTATAGGGCCGACTGGTAGGCAGTGTATAGGGCGGCTGTAGGCAGGTATAGGGCCGGGCTGTAGGGCAGGTATAGGGCAGGCTGTAGGCAGGTATAAGGCAGCTGTAGGCAGGTATAGGGCCAGCTGTAGGCAGGTATAGGCAGCTGTAGGCAGGTATAGGGCCGGCTGTAGGCAGGTATAGGCAGCTGTAGGCAGGTATAGGAAGTTTAAAAAACAAAAACAATCACTTACCTGACTCCCCGCTGCTCCGTCTCCCTCGCTGCTCCGCCTCCTCGCTCGCCGGCCTCCCGCGCGATGTCCTGTCGTCCCGGCACAGGCGGTGACGTCATCAGGCGCTCCACGCACGAGATACACACGCTGCTCTGTGCCGGAAATCCGGCGGCCGCGAGTCTGCTTGCGGCCGCCCGGAGGCCACTTCGGAGCACGGAGCGCTTGCTCTGTGCACCGCAGTGGTATCTCTTCACCTATATGCGCTCCGGAAGAGTCGCATATAGGTGAAGGGATCGCGGACCGTGCACGGACCACCGCAGCGCCCGGACACTGTGCGCTCACGTCGGCCGGCTTCAGTTATATGCGTCCCTGAGGAGCGCATATAACTGAAGCGTCCCTGTCAGCACTCGGGCCATTGCAGCGCCCGAGCGCCGACAGTGACTCGAGTATAAGCCGAGGGGAGATTTTTCAGCACATTTTTTGTGCTGAAAAACTCGGCTTATACTAGAGTATATACGGTAAATATACAGGGACACTCCGTTATCTGCTGGGGTTATGGTCCAGAAAAGTGTGATGGATATTGAGCCAGAAAAAAAAAAAGTCATGTACAGTATAATGTAACGAGGCATAAAGAACATTGTACGAGGGATATAGTAAGAGATGATGCGGCTTTATGGCACCAACTAAAGTAGCTGCAGTGAATAAGGGATGGTTGCACTTATGGATATTGAATGTGAGTGTTGTATCTGTGAAGCCAAATGACATATAACCAGGTTTTTTGCAACATTGATGTAACTGTGAAATGATGGAGAACAGTTATTGGGGTATGTTCACACGGCGTATTTTCGGCGCGCATTTCGCTGCGTATTTGCGCTCTAATGTGGGCGAGATGCGCAACAAAATTTCAGTAATCCATAGCTCTCATAGAGAACTATGGATTACGCCTCCTCTCCCCACTCGTACAATACAATCGTATTGTACGCGCAGGGAGATAAGTGACATGTCAATTAATTGCGGTGAATACGCGCCGCGAGTAATGAAAATCTATAGGGCCAGCAGGCTGCCGCCTCCCCCTCCCCCCGTGCCGCAGGAGTACGCGCGTATCAGCCCCATTGACTTTCATTACTCGCGGCGCATATTCGCCACAAATAATTGACGTCACTTATCTCCACGCGCGTACAATACGATCGTGTATGAGCGGGGAGAGGAGACGTAATCCACATTTCTCTATGAGAGCTATGGATTACCGAAATTTCGGCGCGCATCTTGCTCGTATAAGGGCGCAAATACGACGCAAAATGCGCCCCAAAATTACGCCGTGTGAACATAGCCTTACTGTATAATGTAAAACATTACATAAAAAAATCCTTCTGTATCACAAAAAAGAGAACAAATTAATAAAATCGCAGGAAAGTATTGTAGCATTTAAACCCACACGTACTAAAATAAAATGAAAATGTGCCTGGTCAGGACGTGGAGGTGGTAAATGGCCCGGTCAGGATAGGGTTAACAGAAGAGAGTGCATGTAATAGTAGAGTGAGTGCAAAAAGGTAACGAACCCTTCACAGTAGCATCCAAGTCACGTGTCCATGAGTGACAGTCCTGATACGTAGGTGATCCAGGAGATTATCCGTCCTATTACCCCATTCCAGGGGAGGAGGTGGGCTCATAATTCCTACTTTATCTCTTGAGTAGTGTCAGGGCCTTCATAACTGCTGCCATTATGGACAGTTTGTTCTCAGTGATGTTCTTCTGCTTTGTATTCTTTCACTCCATGGACCAGTTTGTTAGGAATTGTTCAGACACCTGTGAAACGGTTTAATGACTTTATATTTATTCTGTGTGTGTTCCTACCATTGTCAATGTGAATTCCCTGAAGCCCAACTACTGCACGAGAGCCTTCTCCCAGTAATTAATTATTTTACAATATGTTTCCAGGATGGATCTCATCACTGGCTTTATTGACTGTAGTTATTGCTCAGAATTTCTGTTAAATGCAATGTAAATTTATACTGTGCTCCTTAGTATTCCACACATTTTGTCTCCATTTCAGTCGTGTTATGCAAGACCAGTCTCTCTATAGAGCAAACATTGCTTTTTGTATGTGGCTCCATCTAGGCTACTTAGGGTATGTTCACACGGGGTTATTTAAATAGGCATTTCGCCGTGTATTGCGCTCTAATACGGGCGAGATGCGCGCCGAAATTACGGTAATCCATAGTTCTCATAGAGAACTATGGATTACGCCTCCTCTCCCGCTCGTACAATACGGTCGTATTGTACGAGCGGGGAGATAAGTGACATGTCAATTACTTGTGGAGAATATGCGCCGCGAGGAATGACAGTCTATGGAGCCGCCCCCCCTCCCCCCCCTCAGCGCCAGCTCCCGAAAGACACAATGTACTGTACGCGCCGCGATACATCGTGTGAACATACCCTTACCTTGTAACATGTGACCTGATAGCTATCCATGTTTTAAAGGGTTTTTCCCACTATAGGCATTAATGGCATATCAATAGGATAGGTCATCAAAGTCCAATAGGTGCAGGTCCCACCTGTGGGATTCTCTCCTATTTCGAGACAGAGCCTCGAAATCTCTATATTTTGACTGGAGAGGTTGTGGGACTCTCCCATTGAAATCATTGGGTGTTCCAAGTACAGCCAAGCAGGCATTGATTGTCTATCCTACTGATATGGAATCAATATCTATAGTGAGATAACCCGTTAAATGACGTATCAATGACTTGGGTGGCACATTTGCTTGTGGTTTTATAGCAACTGAAATGTGTAAGCTGCTGGTCTCACACCACTTTTCTTTGGGCTAATATTTTATTGAAACTGGATTTCAATAAAGCTTAGGTTGCCTTTTATTTTTTTATGCTGCATGAGTTCTTTCTCATATGCCCATCAGAGATCTACTTAAGTATAGTAATAGGTTACTATGTGGTGTTCAAACAGTCCTGAGGTTGAAGTGGAATTTGGTACTGATTTTTATAATTTTTTTTAAGACCTCAATACATAGCCTTTAAAAGGGTGTTCTCACCATGGTATTTCACAGAGCCTTCTCTTCACAGCCAGCTTCAGGCTTCCACTTCCTGTTCAGGTTGTGCGAGAGTCTACTGCAGTGGCTGACATTTCAGCTCTGTTATTTCTAGCTGAGCCTGTTAGAGGGACATTGGTGATGGAGGGGTCTAAGCAGCAGGGCACAAGGCTACAGAGCTATAATAGGTTAAAGTTTGTCAGTCAGAAACATAAGCTCGTGCTGCTGCTAAGACACAGCAGAGAGGGTGTTTCCATTCTGGTCACTGCTAGAGCAGTAACCGTTGCCCAGATGTTTAAAGCTAATTTATTGTTGGAAAGAAAAGAAGTAAGCTGACCACTGCAGAAGGAAGATTTGCAGATGAACTGTCCCTTTAGGTTCTACATAATATAGGCTGACAGTGCTGTGGTTTGTAGTTAGGAAAGTAGATACACCTTAACCCGGAGGTTTTTCCCCTGAAAAAAGTGAAATGTAGCTAGAGAGAGTGCAAAGATGAGCAACCAAACTTATAAGGGGAATGGAGCATTTTAGTTATGAGGAGAGGTTAGTAGAATTGAACTTATTTAGTCTTGAGAAAAGATGGCTTTGGGGGGGATATGATTAATTTATATAGATATATAAATGGTCCCTATGGAAAATATGGGAAAAAGTTATTTCATTTAAAGCCCCCTCAAAAGACAAGGAATCAATCTGCAGAGGAGAAAAGCGTTCTTCACTGTAAGAACTGTGAATCTGTGGAATAGCTGCCTGAGGAGCTGGTCACAGCAGGAACTGTAGAGAGTTTCAAGAAAGGCTTGGATATCTACCTGAAACTAAAGAATATGAATGCATACGTAGCCATGTAAAATTCTGGATCCTGGCTGGTGGAAGCTCTGGGGTCAGAGATAGGGTCTCCCCTGGAGCAGATTGGTTCTAGCCTTGTGGTTTTCAGGGCATTAACCAGCGGTGAGGCTGGGCTTAAAATCCTTGTCTCTCTCCCTTCAATCACATTTTACCCACCCTTGGTTGAACTTGATGGACACGTGTCTTTTTTCTTTTTTTTAAATTCGAAAAGAAAACTTTATTTATGCCAAAATGTCATATCCAGGCCAACTTGTACAGAATCCAAGATGCAAACATACAGTATGCAACATAATGACTATAGAGAGTCTGATTTGCAGCAGCAATAAGAGGTAAAACACCAACATCAGAGTAAATACAAAAACAATGGCGGCAATAAAAGTCCATTAGAGCAATACCAATTGGCAAAAAATTACTAAGTAATGAAAAGAAAACCTGAAAGACTGTAGGGCACTTTAAGCACCCTCACAAGAAGAAATCGCAGATATAAAAATGACAATATGACATGAGACCTCTGAAACATAGAGGACAAAACGCCACTCTCGTACACACACACAACGACAACAACAACAAACAGACAAAAACAAAATAAAACTACTCATGACAAAAAAAGGGTGGGGAAGGAGGAGGAGAACTCGCCTGAAAAGGAAAACAGGAAGACCTACTGCTAGAACGGACTAGTCCTACAGCAGTATATATAGGGCTACATTAAGAGGTGATGGAAAGGTACAATGGAGAATTCTTGAAAGCCATCCAACTAAACCAGGTTCTATTGAACTCCGTCCAGGAGTTCAAGCCATTAATTCCTCCATTCCTTGCACGAAATTAATTTCTGCAAACCATTCTTCCATGGAGGGAGGGGAAGATGACTTCCAGCGTCGGGGAATCACGGTCTTTGCAGCCTGCAATAAGTGTTTAAGAAGAGATTTTTTAAATTTGCTGACAGGCATGGGAAACATAAAGAGCAATAGTGCCTCTGGGGAGTTAGAAAGCGAGACACAAGTTGCCTCTCACGTGTCTTTTTTTCAACCATACTAACTATGTAACTATGTAGCACCATGGACAGCATGACCGAGTCCCAGCAGACCCCATTGTAATGAATGGGGTCCATCGGGCGTTGTTGGTGTCCATCATGTAACAGATTCGGCGCCACCTCTTTGATGGTGGCTTTGAATGAAAACTACGACGCAGGCATAATAAATATGATCCCAAGACATGGCAAGTGTCTTCAGTACTAAGTTTACTAAATTGCACAAATGAGGACAATGAATTTCCTGTATGATGCATGTACGATAATTTTATTACACCTGTATCATATAACTGACACTCATCTATTGCCTATTCACATAATGTTCTGGGCATCCAAGCATCTTAAAGGGGTTGTCCATAATTAAATAGGGCCCGGGTGGGGAAAAATAGAAAATAAAAATACTTCCTGTCCTCTTCCGCTGGAGCACCAGAGCGCTCGGGAGATTCACTCCCGCCACGGGTTGTTCGTCCTGACATATAGGGGAGACTCGCTCTCCAGTGTAAGTGAATGGAGGTTGCACCTTTCCTGTGTTTTGGGATTAGAAGTGAAGAGGTGTGGATTGCTGGGGAGGTCTGGAGCAGAATCGGTGGGGGACAGGTAGTTGTCTATTTTTTTTATTTTCTTTCCCTGGCCCTGTTAAAATATAATTTTTTTCCGGTGGACATTCCCCTTAAGCTTGGTCTGTAGCACATGCGTTTGGCACTTTGCCATGCATGCACTCTACAACCGAAAGCTTCTTTTGTTATTTTATATGCGTGGAGCCTCCTTTTTCATCCCCTAGCACACATGCGCATGGCCATGACCTTTTAACTTTTAGTCACTGCCTGTGCACCCCTTTGCTTGCATTTAGTTGCTACACCTCTCCTCTTCGTAACAGATTCTAACATTAGATTGGACATCCCCCAAATAAGACAAAGCAACTCCCACCCCATTTGAGATGTGGGAAATTTGAAAATGAAATCTTTGAGCTACAAAATGTGAATTACAGCGAACATTCAACTTTATAATCAATCAAAGCAAGCAACCATTTTTTACAAATCGTCAAGTCGCAATATCTGTGGAAGGCAACTATGGTACAAGCTAAATAATCAAGATTCAATAGTTTCTAACGTAGTATGTGACTTTTATTTGAGTAAAAATTTTATGTATAATATCCTAACAGCCAAAGCCAAATGTTAGAATGGAAAAACACATTTTTTCGTATATATGTATTTTCTTTTTGTTTTGTGGAAAAATTATTCCTGATAGTCCTTTTGACAGTGGAACCATCTGCCACCCAGTGCCCTGGAGCATTGGTAACAACAATAATAGCATCCAAGTCGTACTGAGGAAAAATAGAGCAAAATAGTGATGTTCCTTCAAGTTTTCTAGGACTTTGGAATCTAGTTAAAAACAAAAAACAAAAACTCTTTTGCTCCAGTTGCCATTATTTGTAATATTCATTATGATTTAAAATTGGACAACTGAAGTAAGTCTTTGACAAAGGCCTCCTCCCTGATGAGTGTTTTTCTACACAACTTGCTGGATTTTAGCTGACTGCACTGGTTGTCACAGGTCATGCCCTGGCCCCTTCCTTTGACTATGGTCGTGCCCACTTACCTTGTCTCTATGCCGTGCAGCATCTTTCCTCCTGATCCCAACTGGCCTTCCTGTCCTCCTGCTCCTTCCTAGGGTACACAGTGCTCATTCTTTAGGATTTAAGGAGCCAGGGCACACCACCCAGCTTTCCCAGACTTAATGCCTATTTAAGGGTTCCTCTGCCTTTATCCTTTGTCATATTATTGATGTGCTTCATTGTCTTTGGCTTGTAGTTCTAGTCAGTATTCTCCTTTGGCTTGTTCCTGGCCATCCCATTTGTTTGATACCTTCCATGACCACCTGTCTGTGACCCGACTTCAAGTGAACTCTTCCTGCCCGGACCCTCTGCTGACCCGGCTATCTTCTGACGGTACATCGCCTCTCTGACAGCCGCAACCATGGTCAACCTCATTGCTGAAGGAAACTCCCAGATTGCAACCTTTGAAGACCAGATCCCTTGTATAAAGGATGAAAGCCCGGAACTCCTAAGGGTATGTTCACCCAGAAGATTTGGATGCCATTTTCACCACTGTTTTGGCGCAGATTATGCCCCCAAAACAGCCTAAAAAATGACTTAAAAACACCCTCTGTTCATTTACATTGATTCCTAAAACCGCGTTATAGTTCATACAACACTTTTTTAAGCACGTTTTACTCCCCCATAGTCATAGTAAAATGCCCATAGGAATCAATAGAGAGCTTAAAAACCTCATCCACTAATGTGGCGCATTTTTGGCGAAGTTTTGGCGTGTTTTTAGATGTACACCCAAAAACGGACCTTGTTCAAAAATTGAATGTCAGAAAAGAGACCGCACCGAAAAAACAGGCGTCTCAAAAGCCTCATCAAATCCTCATCCAAAACCCATCTGAAAACTGCAAAATATGAGGCGGTTTTCAGACGAGTATTTAAAGCTGATTTGGACGCTGAAAAATAAGCGTCCACATCAGCTGCGTGAACGTACCCATAGGCTATGTTCACACGGCTTATTCACAGTGTAATTGCGGGATGGATTTCGCCCGCAATTACGCCGTGTGCTCGGCGGCGGGGGGGGGGGGTGTGGAGGGCGGGGGTTCGGCAGCTCACCGGCCCCATAGACATTCATTATCCACGGCGCGTATACCGCCATGAATAATTGACATGTCACCTTCTCCCCGCTCGCGAAATACGGGATGAGCCCCTTGAACTATCATTGGGACCTAGGTACCCCACTCCGACACTGCACCAAGGTACCACTCTCAGGAAGCTCCTGTTATGTTAAGACAGTTTTTTGCTTTTGGAATTGCTGTGAAAGATGCACTGATGAAGCTGCGTCTGTCACTGTAGTTAATTTGCCTCTAATTGCTATAGCATTATCCTGACTCTAATCAGCGGTGGTAGCATGGGATTTACTGCAGAGGTTAGATATTAAACTCACATGACAACCATAGACTGGATTACAAAAAGCTTTATGTCCAAAATATCAGCAGTTTTTTCTTGATTAGCTTAAGAATTTGTACATTAAAGAGGTTGCCAGGCTTGGAAAATCATGTACCCTTTTGTGTAGTATTGAATTATTAAGGTGGGGGGTCCTCTGTTCAGGATACTGCTCTCTTAGTTAAAATGGAGAGTGGTTACAAATAGTGTCCCTTGCACTGGAGGATCTGTCCTGCATCACACGGGTCACTTGCTAATTTGAATGGACACTGTGTAAGGCTTAATTTGCGCTCTGGAGGCGCTGCAGGGAAATTGAACACTACCTGCCAAGGTTCCTCACCGGTTTCAGCTGATCAGAGTCTTGGCAATAGTACACTTTGTAAGCAACTTATTATCACGGATTCTTCTAACTTGCAAGTTCTTTGTCACAGCTGTGGCAAAGCCTGGCTCCCTTCCTGTCTGTGTATACAGTGTTTATTGATTGCCGTATATACGGCGAATGGGAAGGCAGGGATGGTAACAAACTGTCCCTGTCTTCTCAGTGAAGAGCCTATCACAGACAGACGTTTTTTTACTCTTGCTGTTGCACAACTAGTTCCAGAGATTTACAGCCACCACCCAGGAATTTATAGTCCATGGGCGGTCGGCAACAGGTTAAACCATAGTGCAAGTATGTTGTGACTGGTGATTTTTAGTTATAGTAAAAACTATATTCTCAATAGGTACACAGGTGCAACAATAGGTACAATCTCCAGAGGAGAAGAGCGTTCTTCACTGTAAGAACTGTGAATCAGTGGAATAGCCGTCTGAGGAGCTGGTCACAGCGGGAACTGAAAGAGTTTCAAGAAAGGCTTAGATACCTCCTGGAACTAATAGTATAATGTGTACCTGTTAGCCTTTGAAAGTAGTAGAATAGTGAAGAAATCAGGCGATACCTTTTGGGAGGCTAACTGAGTATATTTGTAGTGAGCTTTCGAGAGGACTAGCTCTCTTCTTCAGACTGATGTTATACAACAAACTGAAAATACACAACATTTTATACACACAAGACATGGACCCTTCAAAGGATCTTAGAATTCTTAAAAATACAAAATGCGAAATATAGGTACAGAGTTTTTTACAACCTGTCAAGAATTAAACGTCGGAAACTTGTGAGGCGTTGACGGGAGTGATCAGTAATTATTTCTCTATCTATGTGCAATCGGGGGAGATTTGTTGCACTCCAGTTCCCCACATAGCTTGACATGAAGCTGGCATGAATATTAAAACCCATTTTGCAGAGTTTAAATTTTTGCATAATTTTACCCATTCCTTCCTCTCCCTTTGAGTCTTAAAATCCCCCAAATAAAGACCGTTCCCGCAAATTTCCATGGAATGATTTTCTCCAGAGAAATGTGCGGCCACGGGCAGATCAGTTTGTTGTTGTTAATGGTGAATCTGTGGGGAATTCATGCGCTGGCTGAGTCTCTGCCCTGTTTCCCCACATAAGGCCTGTGATGGGACAATTGCACACACATGAACAGATACACCACATTGCTAGACCTGCAGGCAAAATGTCCCCCTAATTCTGTGCACCTGCTGGGACTGTGGGACAGGTACACTGTCAGCAGTGTGGATGTGCCGCAGGTCCCTTTCACCTGTTCTGCAGGCAGGGTGAGGTGCCAAATTTTTAGTTGTGGCCTTCAGAGCGCTCCGGACAATAATGCCCGCAGGTTTGGTGGGTTGCCCAAAGGAGAGGAGAGGGGGGACTGGGAATATGTCTTTGAGTTTTGTTGTCCCTATTAGCACAGGTTGAAGTTCCTTGGCAATCTTTCGTAGGGTCTCCAGCTGTGGGTTTTTAGGTGACAACTAGGGCATTCGTTCTTCCTTTTGGGTCTCTTTGTATGTGAGCAAAACTGTCTCTGTTGATGGCGGCCGCTTTGCTGATTTGATTGTCAGTCAATTTTGGGCTGTATCCAAGTTTGAGAAATTTTTGTCCTCAGATCCAGAAAGGGGCTTGTCCAGGTCTGCTTTGTCGGAGCAAATACGATTGTATCGTATAGCCTGGCTGTAGATAATAGGACTGTTTTGTGTGCTTGGGGTGGAAGCTGTCATTCCTGAGGGAGGCCGTTCTGTCTGTCGGTTTGTGGTTATACTGATGTGAGTAGCCGGTGGTCTTTGATGTGTATTTAGTAAACCAGAAAGTGGATTTTTCTCTCTGAATAGGTAAGTTTAAGGTTAATGGTGGGGTGTGAAAGTTTTTGGGAATTTCCATTAGGGAAATTTGGGAATTGGGGGCCCTCCCGCCCCCAGCCCAAATGAAAATAAATATCTTTCAATTTTTAACGGGGGTTAAAACAGGGGTTTTGGTGGTGCATGTTGATAAATATGTTTTCCCCCAACATTAAACTGTTTCAAAAGAAAGGGTTTAAAATCTAAAATCCTGGAGAAACAAAAGAAAAAAGTACAAAACCCAAACCCTGCAGGAACAAAAGGGTTTTTGCTTCCTGAAAAAAAATCGGGATATAATTAAAAAACCCTTGGAAAAAAAGGGGGGCGCAATAGTCAATGAAACCTCTAAATTTTAACCCAAAAAAGGAAAAAGGGGACAATTTGTAAAACCCCAAATCCACTACTGAAAAATTTTAAAAATTGACCCCACAGAGGCCTTTTTAGAAACAACAAAAGAATATGATAAAAAAAGTTTCCAATTCGGGGCCGGGAAGAAAGGTGGAATTGTTTAAACCCAGGGACCCCAAGGGGCGCTTTTTATAACTCCCCCAAGATCCCAAAGATGGCAACCCTGGAGGCCTATCTTTTTGGGCTTTGGGACACTGACAATAAAATTTATCTCAGGTTTGGGGGGAAAAATCTCCAAAAACCCCTTGGTTTCAAAGATACTCCAAGCTACATCCGGGGACACAAAGACCTTTTTAAACAAACTCAACCCCCTCGGTCCATTTCCTGGGGGCCCCCTTTTGGGGGCCCACCAGGGTTTTGTGGAAAACCCTTTTTATAAAAAACATTCCCAAAAAGGATGGAGTTGCGATGTCAGGTGCACCTAAAAAAAACAAGACCCCCAAACCCGAAACCGCACACGGATCCATTCTACTCACCACAACTTTTTTTAATTTTGGGAGAAGACCTGTTTCTAAAACAAATGGGAGCTTCCAGGGGGGGGCAGATGGGGCCCCCCAATTATGAAAATTTTCCTTTAGGGCCCGGAAATGAAGGAGCATATTTATAAAAAATGCAAAAACCAAACCCCATGATTACCTGGGGTTATATTGATGATACATTGTTTTGGGATGGGGGGCGAGGGGCCCAAATTTCCCAATTCCCCATAATGATTTTCAAATTTAACTTCACCCCCCCCTTTAAACCCTTTAAAAACTTACCTATTCCCGGGAGAGAAAAAACCCAACTTTCTGGATATTTAAAATTACACATAAAAGCCCCCGGCTACTCACATCAGTATCCCCAAAAAACCCGACGACAGAACGGCCTACCTCAGGAATAACACTTCCCCCCCAAGCAACAAAAAAAGTCTATTATATACACCCAGGCTATACGGGGGGCCCAATCGAATTTGCTTGACAAACAGACCTGGACAACCCCTTTCTGGGATCTGGGGAAAAAAATTTTCTCAAACTTGGATACGCCCAAAATTGACTGAAAACCCAAAATCAGCAAACCCGGCCGCCATCAACAGAGACAGCTATTTAAACATAAAAAATCCCCCAAAAGGGAAAGAACGAATGCCCCTATTGTCCCCTAAAACCCACACTGGAAAATCCTAAAAAGGGTTTCCCAAGGAATTTCCCAACCCCTTAAAAACATGGGGGGAAAACAAAATCAAAGAATTTTCCCCCGGGTCCCCCCTCCTCTCCTTTCGGCAACCCCCAAACCCCTTGGGGGCCTTTTATTGTCCGGCCCCTTTTGGGGGGCCCCAACTGAAAAGGGCCCCCTCCACCCTCCCTTTCGGGAAACAGGTGCAAGACCTGCAGACCATCCAAAATGCGACAGTTACCGGGCCCCACGGCCCCAGCGGGTTTCCCCAAAATTTGGGGGGAAAATTTTCCGGGCAGGTCTAGCAATGTGGTGAAATTGATTTTATGGGGGCAATGCCAGCCCAAATGGCCCTTTTTTGGGGGGGGGAAAAACAGGGCAGAGACTCAGCCAACGCTTTGAATTCAACAGTTTTCACCTTTTAACCCAACACCCAAAAAAACGGGATCTGCCAGTGGCCCGGGCACATTTCTCTGAAGAAAAATCATTCCAGGGGAAGATTTGCAGGTAACTTCTTAAGGGGAGATTTAAGGACTCAGGGGAGAGGAAGGAATGGGTTTTTAAAAATTTAAATTCCCAAAAAAATTTAAAACTCTCAAAAGGGGTTTTAAAAAAATTCATGCCGGGCTTCATTTTTCAACTATGTGTGAACTGTGAGTGCAACAAATTTTCCCCATTGCATAAAAAGATAAAGAAAATAATTACTGATCCCCCCCGCCAGCCTACAATTTGGGCGGGACTTTTTAATTTTTGACAGGTTGAAAAACGGGCTGTCCCTTATATTTTGGGCATTTTGTTTTTTTTAAGAATTTAAAAACGCTTTTGGGAAGACCCATGTCTTTGGGTGAAATAAAATGTCTGTGTTTTTCATTTTTCTTTGTATAACCCATGTCTAAAGAAGAGAGTTTAGTCCCCCCAAAAAGTCACTAAAAAATTTTATTTAAAGGTTACCCTCAAAAAGCTATCGCCGGGGATTTTTTCCAAAATTTTCTACAAACCGGGAAAAAGAATTTTAAAATTGCGTAGTAGCTAGGGTTAAAAATTCTGGATCCTGGCTTGGGGGCGGCTCTGGGGAAAGGATGGGGCCCTCCCTGGAGAGATTGGTTTTTTTGCCTTGTGGGGTTTCAGGGCTTTAAACCCAGTGATGAGGGGGGTTTTATAGCCCTTGTCTCTCTTCCCTTCCCCCCAATTTTCCCCCCACCCCTGGTTGAACTTGGAACCCCTGTCCCTTTCAACCGTACTAACAAATGAAACCCTTTTCATGATCTCAGTTGGCTTTAAAACGGGCTTCCGGGAACTTTGGGTTTACCATTGTTTTCTAAGAAAAGGTGTTTAAAAAATTTATAAATTGAAATTTGGGATCCCCAAAGTGAGGGCCTTTTTTTCCGATGTGCACTGTTTTTTCGGGAATAAAGAGAATCACCCAGAAAATTTTAAAACATCCATCTAAATAACCCTGGGGTCAGCCCCCACCCTCCGTTCCTTTGGACCCTGTTTTTTTGTCGGGGCGCTCTAGAAGCCCCCCAAAGCCACTCCCCATGTGCCCCCGTGAATATTTGGGCAGAAAAAAAAGCTAATTTACAAAAAAATTAAACATGGTTGTTTTTTTTTTTTTTTCCCCTAAAATGAATTATTTTGAATTCACCAAATTGCAGCATTCTAGTAAAACACCTGTAGTCTCTTCCTTTCACTTATAAAGCAATTACTTCTGACCTAGTTTTCGGAGTTTTCTAAATATGACATTACTCGGTGCTCTCACGAGCGATTCTCGGAATGATGATGAGTTGGGCACAAAGAAAACCCTGCAGATATTTTGTTTTTATAAAGCCTTGCTTTCATGCGGGAAGGCTCCACCCCATTTTTCCCAAAGATGAGGACGTCAGGGAATGCAGGGGGGAAAAAAGAGACCTTTTCTGTGGTTTTTACGGATGGGGATTTTTACTGGGAATATTCACAAGATGATCAAATTAGTTTCAAAAAATTTAAGAGAATTGGCAATTTTGGCAGGGAGGATCTCTTGGTGATCTGCTCTCGGTGTAAAAGGTTTTTTTATTTTTTTATTTTTTTTTTTTAAATTTTCCATTTATTGTTTTTCCTGTTGTCTGAGGGATTTTTTCAGTTCCCCATGTAAAAGGAAAAACCTTTCGTTAAACCTTTTAAAGCGGGGTTTACCTCGAAGGGTTTAAGAATACGTGCAGAAAAAACGAAAATTTCCCCAGTGTTTCATGGTCCTGATGTATCTTTGTAGAGATGTCTTTTCACAGCACCAGCCATTTGTGCGGCAGACCTTTCTTCTAATTCGCTTACAAAAAAGTTGGTTTTTGTCTGCCGAAAACGGGTTAGGCTTTGTTCACACGGTTTTTATTTTGGGCCCGTTTTTTCAGCCCGAAAATTGCGGCGTACTGCCGAAAAAAGGGCGGAAATCCCGGCCCAGGAATTACGGAATCCACAGTTCTCATAGAGAACTATGGATTACGTCCCCCTTCCCTGCGGGGGGAGAACCCGAGGGGGGAGATAAGGACATGTGAATTCCCAGGGGCTTCGGGCCGCGGGTTTAATGCAAGTTTTGGGGCCGCCCAAAGGGTCCCGGCCCCCCGCACCTCCCCCCGCCCACACGGCGTAATTGCGGGGCGGTAAGGGGTTTGAGAACAGGGCCCTTTAAGGGTTTAGATTTTCCCAAAAGCGTGCTACTTTAACGCTTTTTCCCCTCCCCAGGCCCCGTTCCCCTCCTCATGTTAGTACACCTCTGTAGTCGTATCCCTTTCACATGTTTATAACAGAGTTTAGAGACTGCAGCAATCACATGACTCTTTTAAAGGGGTTGTCCAGTGTTTGACAGGCTCGCCCTAGACATCATGTGGCAATTGATGAGATGTTACTGAACATCAAGAAATAGCTAAGGAAAAGAAAGGGGAACACCAAAAGTTGAGCACACACCAAATAGATATCTATAGATACATATCTATGTATATATGTGTGTATATATCTAGTTATTTATAGCTGGGTCCTGTTTCTACTCGCCACGTACTTGACGTATTTTCCTTAGTGAGTGGCTCATTTTCTGGGTTTCTTAACCATTTTTAAGTGTTGTTAGCCTCTCCCTTTTTTTTATATATATATATATTTTTAATTTTTAATAAAATTATATAATTTTTATATATAATAAAGGAGATAACAACAAATTAAAAAATTTTTATAAAAAAAAAAATGGCCAAACCCCTTAAAATTTAGACTAAAATGAGTATATATAATAAAATATATTTAAAATATATATAATTATATATTTGTTTATTATATATATATATTTTATATGTGTGTGTGTGTGTTTGTTAAATATATTATAATATATATAAAATATATATAATATTTTAAAAAAAAAAGGGAGAGGCTAGCAACACTTAAAAATGGGTAAGAAAACCCAAGAAAATGAGCCACTCACTAAGGAAAATACGTCAAGTACTGAGCGAGTAGCAGGACCCAGATATAAATAACTAGATACAATATCTCACAAAGGTAAGTACACCCCTCAAATTTTTTTAAAAAAATGTAATTATAACTTTGATAGGGCAGCACTGAAGATCTGACACTTTGATACAATGTAAAGTAGTCAGTTTACAGCTTGTGTAACAGTGTGTGCCCTCAAAATAGCGCACAGCCATCAATGACTAAATCACTGGCAACAAAAGTGAGTACAATCCCAGAATGAAAATGGACATATTGTGCAAAATTTGCCATTTTCCCTCCACTGTGTCATGTGACTCGTTAGCGTTACAAGGTCCAGGGGGCCCTCCTAAGGCGGGCCCAGGCGGGGATGCCCGGGGGCCCGACCCAAAGGGGCGCTTCCCTCCGCTACAGAAATAACAGGTCGGCGG
>JAODAL010035012.1:0-43482 GCA_025379985.1 Phyllomedusa bahiana | reverse complement strand
GGCATAACCTATGTGATGGTTCCTTTTAAAGGGACCGACATTTTTAAAAAAGGTCCTGTCTTGTGCTTTTCCTCCTGGAAGGTTGATAATCGGGGGACAATTGGTTTTTCATTTCTTTTGTCGTATGCGGCATCCCTAAACAGCCTGAACTACCCAAATCAGAGGGCAATTTTTGGAAAGTGAAAGAGCACAAGATTTGTAATTCTTTTTTTTTTTTTCCATACCAAGCTAGACTTCCAGGACTAGGTGCTGAAAAACTATTAAGCATTGTGTTCCATAATTTGGTCTAACAGGAAAGGACTGCTTGTTTAGGAACCTAGTCTATTCAAGAAATTTTTTTTTTTTTTTTTTAAAGATCACTGATTGTTTTATCGGTTTCCCCCAATTCTGCCCCCTTTTATCTTGTATTTTTGGGGCATCTGAAGGCAATTATCTATGCTTTTAGGTACGAGATGTGCAGCTCTGAAAAAAAAGGAATGGAACCCCTGTGCTAGCATTTCTTTGTGGTGTTGTATCAGTGTGTAAAGTGGGGGAAAAAGAGGGTTTGTTTTGCAATCAAACAATGGGCGACTTTGAAACTTTTTATAAGTGGTCATAAATTTTGTAAATAACTCTGAAAGAAAAGTTTGTTAAAAACCAAGCACACCATTGTTTTTCGTGAAATTCTCAATAAGTTTGATTGTTCATGCCCCCCTTTCCCGTTGGAAAAAATAAGTTGGACCCAAAATGGCCGACTAAAAAAGGGGCCGTAGGCCCAAACCCATCTTGAAATTTTTTTCCCCCTTCCTTTTACAAAAATGTGCCAAAACAGGAAGTTGATTACACCCAACCAAAATTTCCCTTTTTTTAGGTGTATCCATAAAAATGGCCCACCCTGTATTATTTTCACATACAGTAGGACTTCACTTTACCTCCACTCTTCTTCAACCTGGACTCCAATGGACTGAAATTTGGGAGGGGGTGGGGGTGGCTCGGGAACAGGCTGGTTTTTCTACCACTGTTTAAAAAAAATAAAATCATTCTAAAGCCATAGGGAGGGATAGAAGCAAAAAAAAAATAAGTAAATAAATGTCAAATTTAGTGGGGTTTGTTACATATACACTATATATATGAATAACTCTAGCCATCTCGACATTTACCTCTGTTTGCAACTTTCGGGTGCATACTCATATCCCTTTACTCACTTACTTGACTTCTCATGAAGGATGGTGGTCTAAGGCAGAGGTTCCCAACCCTAGTCCTCAAGGCACACCAACAGGTCATGTTTTCTGGCTTTCCTTAGCATTGCACAGGTGAAGTCATTATTGTCAGTGCATTCTGTGGGAGATCCTGAAAACATGATCTGTTGGTTTGCCTTGAGGACTGGAGTTGGGGAACACTGGTCTAAGGTATTGAGCACTGTGACTTCATGATGCAAGCCTATTAGGGTCTCCAATTTCTCTAAGAGATGTCTGAGGGGGATGTGAGGAACACCACATTTCTTCCTAAACATACTCTAATATTGTTATATAGAACATGATACGGAAACAACAGGACCAAACATTCCCTCTTATGGCGTAGGGCATCCGAAAAAGTCACAGGACTCAATCGATGACGTGCAACATAGTGTGGAGCAGTCGGCTACGAAACTTCTGAGATGCTTCGCACAGGAGACTGGGAGATCTTATTCAGAATGTCAAGGAGCAACATTGAATCTCCCTGTACATGAATACGTTATAAAGAACTTTAAAAGGAAAGGTTTTTCTCACCTCTGGTGTAGATTAAGCCTTTCACACTGTGTTGTAATTACAATATGTCGCTTCATTGTTTTCCAAACCGCCTTCCACATGCCATAACTTTTTTATTTTTCCCATTTACATAGACATATGAGGGCCTGTTTCTTTAAAAAAAATCTCTATTTCTTAAATTTGCACTGCAGCGCTACTTTTCCGATTACTTTTTTGTTTTTTCACCTATGGACCTGAATGATGGTGCATTTTTTGTGGGCCAAACTGTAGTTTTTATTGGTACCATTTAGTGGGATACCTGCGACCTTTTGATCACTTTTTATTCCAATTTTTAGGGGACGAGAAAGGACCAAAAAACCATTGCAATTTTGGCATTTGTAATAGTTTTTTCTTTACTAGACCTTATTCATTTTATGACAAAAAGGGGATGTTTTGAACTTTTAATATTATTTATTATATTTAATACTCTTTTTTTTTTTTTTCTTTAACTTTAACATGCAGTCTCCCTGTGGGTTGGGGGTGAGGCCAATAATAGCATCAGAGAGCATCAAGAAGGCTGTTCTATTACTTCCTGCCTGATTCAGGAAGTAATAGAAGCTCTTCCATGGCGGCTATGGAAGCCTTCATTAGGCTTTCAGCTGCCATAGTAACTCCACAATCTTGTCACAACAGGGAGGAGGTTATCAAAGGGAAGAAGGGTGCGCAGCACCATTCTTTTTTCATTTAGATGGTGCAACTGTGATTCCTGCGGCGTCTAAATGGTTCAACAGCAGGGATCGGATCCCTACTGTTAGCTAAGGGTGTTAGCTGTATTAATCAGCCGGCTCAGATCCATACTTCCTTAACGTCATTATGATGTAAGTTTACATCAAATGTTGGTAAAGGGTTAAACATCAATCTAAGCAAAGGCCGTTGACGTGATCTGAATAGGGCACAACTAAGGCTGGGACAAGGTATTCTGGAGCCCTAGGCAAACGAGGTTTAAAGTGCTCCCCAAATGGAAAATTCAGCCCACTCCATACATCCTTGCACCCCCTTTTCTGCCTGGGAGGAAGTGGCGCCCTTGGCGGTCGCCTACCTTAGCCTACCCATTGTCCCGGCCCTGGACACAACAAAGATGAATCTTCTGACAAGCTTCATCTAATAGTGGACAGTGAGTCTCCTTCACGCTTCAAAAAAAGGTTCAACAGCAGCTCAGGTGTGTACTATAAAGAATAACGTGCTCCCTACCCTATTACAAAGACCACTAGAAATGACCTTGCACTTCTGTTATCTCTAGAAATGCCCTCCACCTGCAGCCTTCCATTTGTATACATGATGTAACACCTTGGTAATTCCGAATATTCTCAGCATTGGCTGTAATGTTATTATGCATGTCCTCTTTCACAGTAGACCACCTACTTAGCTACAAGGTCCCACCCATTGGTCTCCAGACAGTATGCTACCTCTGGTATGGGAATGGATTGCTAGGTCAGAAAATATAACGAATATTAAACTGATTGCAGCCGGTACAAAAACCATCACTGCTGCATGACCAGCGATTTATAACTGGACATTATTTAAATTGGTTTTCCACTGATACACTTAATAGCTTGAGTGAGATCACTGCATAGAAATAAATGGGAGACACCGAGACGGTGACAGGAAGCCTTGAAGTCCCATTTCCTGGCCGAGACCAATTGTACTTTTATGGCACTGTATTAAAAGTGTCAGCAGAAAAGAGGTAGCTCAGCTTTACCGAATGTGTTACCTGCTGCATTGTTACAGGCAGGGTAAAGACCTTCATTGGCCGAGGAGATTAAAGAGAACACCTTCGATTTAGGTTTCAAACTTTCAGGACACATTAGAGCTCCCTTAATGGCCTAAAGAGAGACCTAAGCTGTCCTTAAAGTGTCCGACTTTAATCTGCTCGGCACAATGCTACACTCTTAGGGCATGTCCCCACAGCATGGGTTTGTGGTTTTGCAGACTGCCTGAAAAACCAGCCGCAAATGAGCACAACGAGCTCCTATGGAAAATCCGTGCAGTGGGGACTGCTTTTTTGCATGACCGGTATTTGTCCATTGCCGGGCATGGACATACGGCTTAATGTGACGTGTATAATACGCACCGCAAAATGCTGGGCGTTTTGGAACCACACGCTGATCAGGGTGACGGCCCCAAAGACCTGCATTGTCAGTGGCGCAGAATCGGCGCTAACAACTGACATGTCAATTCTCCCCCCGTGCGCACAATACGATCGTATAGTACGCTTGGGGGGGGGGGGGGCGTAATCCATAGCTCTCTATGAGAACTATGAATTACCATAATTGCGGCGCGCAATACGCAGTGAAATGCATGCGCAACTACGCTTCAAAATAAGCCGTGTGAACATAACCTTTTACTATTGCTAAAGACAAAAATATCTATCCTGTTATATACTTCAAGCTGTCTGAGCGGGACAGAACGCACATAAATGCACTGCCATCATGAACAAGAACACTGCTCTCGGTCAGGGAACCCCTCATCGAAATGGTTTAAGGGCCGTGACATTTTCATATTTTAGTAGAATACAGAGATTTAGACCAGTACTTTAAGGATGTAAGGTGACGGAACAGTAAATGCTGTAAAATAACAAAAAATAGTAACACACAAAACACAGTTTGAGTTCTCCAATGAAGCAGCTGTATGCTCCTGAAGTTGCCAGGCAGTGCCAGCAGTATTGCACATGGACAGTTTGGCCAGCTTCAGAACAAAGACCAGCAGGAAATTAGCCAAATATCTGTATATCATCACCTCACGGGGAAAAAAGATGGGAGTATTTTATTTTACATTTTTTGGGGCGGAGGAAGGGTGGATATGTAAGAGAATCTGCCGCTTTTTTTCCCTCTTACCTACCTAAAGTAAATCTACGAGGTGATTTATGCTGCCCCAGAACATGTGACAGAGCGAGAAGCTTAGCTCTGTGATAGGTTTAGAGTATTTGGAGAAGAAAGTAGAGATAATCCTGACAGGACTCCGTAAGACGACAGTGGAAGTCCTGCTTACCCCACTCGCATACAGTGATTGACAGCTTTACCTGTATCAGTGTGTGCAGAGCGGTCACTGTTTGCGGGTCAGTTCAGCAGGACTTTAACTCTGCTTTGTTTTTTTCTCTGCTTTTTACTCCTGCTTCAAGTCATACAAACCTATATATCACAATATCCTATTGTGCTCTTAGGGGGTACTTTGATGTAATGAATTCAGATAAGCAGTGCTAAGCTTAAAGGGAACATGTCAGGTAGTTCAGACTAGAACACTATGATCATATACTGTTTGGCACGGCATAAAGACCCGTCCCTGTAGTCATGCTACTGACCTCCGGTTCTACATGTATCATAGGTCTGCTATCATTTCTCTGAAACAAACATAAGCTTGGGGCACTTGTTACTTTCATTCCTTCATGCTGCAGTGAAGAGCACTGTTCAAATGTGGAATTAAATGGTTGATCAACATTTAAAAAAATTTTTAAAAAAAAAATGGCCTTAGCTCACCTGTGGAGCTGCCACCATTGCTGTTCCCTGGTAACGACATCACATTCATGCTGAAGCCAATTACTGGCCTGAGCCGTCTCTGCCTGCATGTAGGGCATATGACTGCTGGGACCAGTAATTGGCTGCAACATCGGATGAATAGCAGCAGCATTACAGGAGAGTTAAAGGGGTTGTCTCACTACATTGATTCATCTTACCTTAGTCCTGTTTTCTTGGTTTCATTTTGAATTCAGGGACGTGTTTACTGGCTTCTACTAGGCTGCAATAGAAGCCAGGTCTGTAGCTATAGCAACCAGTGCTGGCAGCCTATCAGGAGAGATCAAACAGGTCTGTAGCTATAGCGACCTGAGGAGCTGATGCAGCCCATACATGAGGGGATATCTAGGAATAGGTAGGACACTGTTAATGGACATATATTGCAAAGTGACTTGTTTCCGCAAGATCTTTGAAATGAAAAGCAATCCTTGTAGTGAGACAACCCCTTTAAGGTCCCCGAACGCACTCCCCCATTCACACTTTTATGGATATGTTCTCTACATAAGATACACTAAACATAAATACCTCCATAAGGGTGGAACATGTTCCTCCATGAAAAGTGAAGTTAAAGACAGCAATTACTTTAATGAACACTTGCTTTATTTTCCCACGGTGTTCTCTGAGCTCTATAATAAAGGGCCTTTAATTAAATGGTGCAGGCATTTTTGGAAATAGCACCATGGATTCACATGTCAAGTGATATGAAGAATAGTGTACACTCCCTCAGATAAATGAGCAGGCAAGGCAGTAAATTCATGCCGTTTAAGCAATAGATTTTTTTCCCCGCTTCGCACCACAGAACAGTACAGACCCAAAAATAACAAATGTATGAACTATATATTATGACCCCAACAAAGTAGTCACATAGTTTTAAAAGCTGAACAAATACATACTTCCATCCAGTTCAGCCTATTGTGCTATAATGTTGCCAGAGGAAGGCAAAACCCCCATGAGGTAGAAGCCAATTGTCCTCATTTTAGGGAACAAATTCTTTCCCAACTCCAATTTGGCATCAGAATCAATCCCTGGATCAACGCCCCTTCTCCAGAATCCTGGTCACTATAACTTGTTATATTATTATGCTCCAAAAATACATCCAGACCTTTTTGGACTCTTTTAGTGAATTCACCATGACAAGTTCCTCTGGAAAAAATTCCACAGTCTCACTGCTCTTACAGTAAAGAATCCCTTTCTATGTTTATGACGTAGAAGATGCCCCTTTGTTCTGGATACAGTCCTGGGTGTAAGTAGATCATGGGAGAAATCTCTATATTGACCCCTGATATATTTATACATATTTATTAGGTCATCCTGAAGCCGTCTTTTCTGTAAGTACTCTCATTTTACTAGTTGAAGTATATATTGTTAAATATTCACTAATATTCAATATCTTTGCAGGTTATGCGAAACGGCAAATACCGATTAGACCATTATGACCAAACATGGTCCACCACATTTTTGTCTCCAGCACGTAAAACACAGCTTAATAGTGTCCAAGGACGATGCTGGGGTATAAGTGGGGATACCTTTATTCAAGGTATTCTGACAGATGGAATGGGGCCTTATTGTAATACAGCATGTATTTTGTGTTGGGTTTGTAGTCCAAGACTTTCCCAAGACCCAACAGGTTATTATTGGAATGCTCATGTGGTTAATGGGATTGGTTCCAATAATAACATTATGTAAGAACATTTCTATTAATATAATTGCGTAATCTAATGATAAGTTTAAAGGAGGTTAAACCTATTGTGTTACTTCCTTTAAACTTCTTGTGTTATTGGATGCTGCTGTGCACTTTATGTTTAAAGGGGTTGTCTCATTACAAAGATTAGCTTTCAACAAGTAGGGAACACTAAATTAAGATGTTTTCCAAATATATTGCTTTGTTAATTTTTTTTTTTTTGTTAAGGAGCTACAAGTGATTTTATCACCTTCTGAGCTCTCTCTGGTTTCCCAAGTGACCGACCTTTGTACTTCTTCTCCCCTGCTGTTTTTTCTATCTGATAGCAGGGAGTGATGCCATCACACAGTTTGAAGCCAGCAGTGTTATCTGATCTTTCAGACAAAAGATAGTAATTTCTACTGTTTACTTTAGCTCAGCAGCTTCTCCTGTCCTGGTAGAAGGTAATTTATCTAATCTAGACTAATAAACAGAGAAATCTGAATACACTGAGCTCAATTACAGACAGCTTGACCAGGAAGTGGCAGAGCAAAGCAGCATTATTTCATTCATACATCCTATGAAATTATGAGATGAGACAACCCTCTTAAGTCTTCAGTATGACAGTGTAGTGAAGGATGAGAATAAATAATCAAGAAGAGTACACTATAAGAGTCAAAAAAGTCAAGAACCCCAAGATGAACCCACAGATGACATTCATGGTGCACTCTGTAGACTCACCTGAATTCCAATAGAGGACAGTTTGGCGTTTCGAAGGGTGTGTCATGGGCGACACGCGGGCTCTCTATGATCTTTTTTTTTACTGGTCTTGCATATTTGGGGGTACCTCAGGAGGGATTTGCCTGATTGGAGTTGGTGGACCAATGCGTGTTACACTTGGTGCCCGGGTGCTTTCAAGGCTCTCCGTGGAGGTGCTGAGCCCTGACTGGCTGTTGCCTTCACTCTGCCCCTCCTGTGCATCCAGATAAGAGTCCTGGGCAGATTCAGTACTACTTTGTACAGTCACAGATAGCCCGGGTTGGGAGGTGGTGCGCGGGGGTACAGGTGGGGGGGTCTTCTTGTAACCCACCAGACAAGAGGAGCCTGTGAGAACAGAGGGAAAAAAAAACTCATATTATCATGGACAATACATAGGAGTAGTTAGCGTAGGTGAATAGGTACATGGTTTCTGGTATTAAGATGGCCTCAGTGCTGGACATTTAGCAGATAATAATAATCTTTATTTATATAGCGCCAACAAATTTCGCAGCCACTGTAATACAATGGAGATGGTATAATTACAAGACAAAAGACAGACATTACACAGTGTAGTGCCCTACTTACAGTGAGACACAAGGTGTGATGGGCCTGCTCGCAAGGCTACAATCTAAGGGATGGATGCCTGGGGGAAACATAGTGGGGAGAAGTGCTAAATTTAACAATGGCCCAGCCATGCTTTATAAATATGTGGAGGTTTTTACAGTAAAAAATTTGGTGAACCTGTCACCCTGACAGTACATCTATATACAGATAAGGTACCCTGTGGATTGCACTATGTGTAAGTGGGATGATCATGAAATGTGTTGTATAGAAAGTGGGGGTTAGCAATTAGAGGATTTGGTAGGCCGGTGCCTAGAGATGTTGTTTTTGGTCAGGACACTCTTAAAACTACGAAGGCTGGAAATGGTACCTGAGTAAGGGTACGTGTAGGATTTACCAGGAGATGGGTGCAGTGCAACTAGCAAAAAAATCTTGAAGACGGGCAGGGGGGAGGTCGGATGATTGTAGTTCTGTAGTTTGAGTGACCATAGCTGAGCGGAGAGCCGTGCAGGATGTAAGACAGAGATGAGGGAGGAGTGTATGGTGTTCAGCACTGAGTAAGGCTTAATGTGAAAGAGATGAGTTTATACTGTATTCTGTACTGATGTGGGGGCCCCCCCAACAGTTGCAAGCTGATGACTCCAGGGTAGAGTGCATCGAAAAGACGCTGGCTGTGGAAAGAAAGAAGAGCCTGAACATGCTATTGGCATTCAGGCTAATTGTGAAGAGGGAGAGAGATTACAGAGAGGGAGACCGATAAGCAAGGAGTTACAGGAGTCAAGACGAGAATGAATAAGAGCAACATCATGGACCTTCTAATAACCAAGACTTATTAGTATTTGCAGATCTAAACTTTTGGGGTATTTACAAAGCAGATTGAATGTGATCTAGATGAACCTTTCCATACGTCAATTTTGTACCACATAGTCATACATCTTCTTCAGACTTTCTGCAGGATTATAACATCACTATAGGAGTATACATAAAAGACACATCCTGACATACAAATGCCAGGTTTGTCAGCAGGAATCAGTGACAGTAACATAATTGCTCACAGTGGTCATGTCAGCATGTACACTTGTATTTGTTTCTCACCTCAAGCTTTTGGCCTAAAGCAAGCCTCTAAACACTCCTCTAAGTAATATGTTCACTTCATATGGCCTTACAGTGTCAAAGTATGGCATTCTCTTTGTCTGACATTATGTGGGCAAGGTGTGGCACCTAATTTTGTACACTATATGCACTTTGATAGTATATCGATAAGGTATGCCATCAAAGTCTGATGAGTGTAGGTCCCAACTCTATCTCGGGAACGGACACCCAAAATTGTTGACTCACTTGCTTGCTCACAACTCTCCTACCTGTTCTCTGGGAATTTCGAGTACACCGCTCACCTGTGCTCAGAACTCCCATTGGACAGAATGGAAAATTGTGCACAAGCCCGACTGGCTCTCCATTCTGATCCGACACTTCCGGGACTGGGATCTATAGTTCCAAGATAGGTGTAGGTACCCAAAGGCGAGACACAAACTAACATACGGTAAGGATGGACATTCCTTCAATGTGCCATCAAAGTGCATGGTGGGTACACGCTTTTAATGACATGAACCTTCCCACTCTTTGGGCACCTAAAGGGGGTTTTTCAAATTACACAGTGATGACATATTGCTAGGATATACCATGACTTTATGACTTGTAGAGATCAGACCACTGAAATGCTCACCAATCCTGGTAATGAAGGGACAATTCTTTCCCATACATAATAGCACTCCCGTGTACTATGCAGAAAAAATCATTAAAAGAGCCATAGTGCTGCAACAGGATAAGTGGACGCCTATCAATCATAAAGTGATGGCATACCCTAGTTATGCTATCTCTTCACCAGATGGGGGTACCACTTTAATGCACACCATATCTAGGCAATGGGCAATACTAGCTGAACACTTTCTGCATTAAAAATATGTAGCAGGGCACGATCTGAGTACTGTGTGCACTATTTATCAGACAAATAATACCATGACGTTACACATTTATAAAATACGAGAGTGTAAACAGGATGGAGCCAATGGCTATAAGGATTTTCTATAGTGCACTTGACGTAGCAAACACTAGTGTCCCCTTAGAAACCGTGGTGAGGTTATGTTATACATCTATTTTAATGGGGGCACGCACGTCGGATGCGATCAAGCCCATTAGCCACAAACTCAGCATGCATTCTTATGCTAGGTTCACAACTCGCGTATTTTGCAGGGCGTAATAACGTCCCGCAATTACGCCGTGTGGCATGGTTTGCGGGTGCCGGGGGCGGGTACCGTCGCCGGCCCATAGACTAGCAATACCACGGTGCTGTATACGGCGCTAGTAATTTACATGTCACTTATCTCCCCCGTCAGCAGGATACCGCCGAGCAGTTGAGAGTGACGATTAATCCATCAAGCTCCTCAAGAGAACGAGGATTACTGTGTAATGACTGGGACGTATTCCAGCCGAAATTTAGCACGACCACATCACACCGGCGCGCAATTACGACCGAAATTACGTCCAGTATTAAGGCCGAGATAATGTGGCCTTAGGGTATGTTCACCGGAGTTAATTGCGGGACGTAACACAGTAAGCCCCGGCAATATATGCCGGTAGTTCGTGGAGCTCCGCAAGTACGCCGGTAACCCATATGACTGTCATTAACAAAACGTGCCCGTGAATATTGAGAAATGTTCCACTTGTTTGTATTGTACGCCCGGGGAGAGGAGGCGTAATCCATAGTTCTCTATGAGAACTGTGATTACCGTAATGAATGGGGCGCATTTCGTTCGTATTTAAGCGCAGTACGCCTCTAAATACACAGTGAAAAGCGCCCCAGTTTAAGCCGTGTGAACATAGCCTTAGTTTCTTTACTTTCCTGTATAACGAAAAAAACTTTTTTTTCTGGTCTGTTGATTGCTGGTCAGCGCACAGTTCGTGTCCACATGGGCTGCAAATTCAGAACTGCAATGGTCAAAATAAATTTGCTACTTACCACCGTTAAGACAGAATGTAAGAAAACCATCTCAGGCCAATTCAACTCAACTCTACTGCCATCTCTATTTATACGTCTGGAACTTGATGATAAAGGGCTCAGAATATGGAAATATTACAGAGCAAAGGCTTTCCGGATAATCTTAGACATACATGGATCAGGGTTTTAAGGCTCTCAAAATACACAGACATCAATGCATAAAGCAATCTCAATGTCCCTATAAGGATCACAGCTAGAAGGAACAAGGTTCTGCTATGAATTATGACACCGTAGGAGACGGAGTATACGGTTTATGGAAAAACTGAAGCATCTACCAGTAGGGAGAGACCTAAATGGGAAAGATTTGGAATTCATATTGGAACGTAACAAAGTCTATTAAAATACCCAGACACAATTCACACACTGCAACCTAATGAACTATTACAGAGACCAGTAATGATCGGCACAGACAGCAACGCTCAGGCCAGCCGTCATGCACCGCAGCAGAGGCTGCACAATAGGCATCCATGCTGCATACCAGACACATAGTATTACATTCCTCACAGTGCACATATGCAGACACACACCCAGAGCAGACACTTTCAGGGATTAGTGTCTGACTTTGTATCCTGATTGCTTCCCTTGATGTCTGACCTACATTTCCTGCACACATCAGCTGGTGACATATTCAGGACTATTCATTCTGCTCATAGCAACAACCCAACTCTACTTAAACTCAAATTAAAAACGCAAGGGGGAGAATATTAAATGATTTCCCCTCATAAATATTCTGTCGTTGTACACAGACTGGAATAAGGAAAAACAAGCCGGAGGGTTCTCAGGAGGCTCTTAAAAGGGGTTATCTAGTGATGACAACCTCGTGGGCATGATCAAGGGAGGCCTCCTGCCCGGCTTTGGCAGAACATGTTGTACATGCTCGGATAGTCATGTAATAACTCATCAAATACATGGCCAGCAGCAACTTCCTCCAGTCATAAAAGCTTTTTGGTGGTGGTTTCAGAGCCCCGACCCATCAGCTGACCACCAATCCATCTATTGAAGGGGTAAGTCAGGCTTTTCAATTTATGGTCGTTCCAGGTGCATCTTAGATTAAGGACAGATCAAAGACATCAGTGTTGGACAAGGTTGTCTAGGACCACCAGTGGAAAGTCATTCTGAGGGTCCACCCTACAGCTACTGTACACACCTCTTATACTCGGCCTCTTGCTTTTTACCTCTTTCTGTCTCTTCCAAGGATGTATATACAGTTTAAAAGCAACTCCAGGTCTGCCATGCTCACGTGCCCACTGGGGTTTTTCCCTTTGGGCCAGTCCGAGCCTGTTCTACAACTATTTATCATTTTACCATCACTAAAATTGATGGTATAGCAGTAGGATATGCCATAAGCGTCTGATAGATGAAGGTCCAACTTCTGGAACTCACACCTATCTTGTGAACAGGCCCCGAAAATCTCTGCAGAATTAATAGTAGTTTGCATTTGCGCTCTTCATCTCAATGGAATCTCTAAATACAGCTAAGCACACTATCGATACTCGAACTTCCATAGAACAAAATGGAGAGGTGTGCAGAGAGAAAATTAGGTTGGGCTTGTGCATAGAGTCTTTTGGAAGCTTGATCTCAAGATAGGTGACGGTCCCAAAGGTTGGACTCGCAATGTCTGCCACTTATGGCATATATCATTGATATGCTATAAATGTCTGACATAGGAAAACTCCTTTAAATTTTAACCTCAAAGGGTTTTGCCCAGAGTAATTTTAATTAAAGTCTTAGGCTAGTTTCATCTTCGACGGCTTATTGCCGGCGTAATTGCGGGGACGGATTTCGCCCCGCAATTTCGCTGGCTGCCGTGCAGCTCGCCGGCCCCATAGACATTCATTAATCACGGCGCGTACGCGCCGTAAATAATTGACATGTCACTTTCTCCCCGCCCAGCGTATTCGCCGACCGGGGAGGAGAGACGGAATCCATAGTTCTCTATGAGAACTGTGGATTACCGTAATGACAGAGACGGATTTCAGGCCGTACTGCAGCGCAAATACGCGCGCAGTACGGCAGAAATAGTGCCCTCAATCAGCCGTGTGGACGAACCCTTAGGGTGCTTTCACACAAGATTTTTTCAGTTGTCTAAATTGTTCACAAAGGTGTTTCAGGTAAGTAATTAATGACTGTGTGTGATGTCTGGTGAATTACAAACACACTAATAGATTACTCCCTTTCCAAACAGTTTAGATAAGTGAAAGAAGCTTTCTGCTAATAAAGGAGTTTAATTGGAGCGCAGTTAAAACTGCACCAAAACTGCGCTGTGTAAAAGCACCCTTAGGACAAGAGATCGCTGTATGATTGGTGGGCGTTTCATGCGCAAAACTGCTGCTAATCATCAAAACAAAGGGCTGGGGAGCTGTTCATATCACTGTGGCCACTTTGTGTCTCTCAATAGGAATGTGGCTAGATGCATACTGCAAGCAGAGTCACACAGATGGAGGTTTAAAGGGGTTGTCTCACTACAAGGATTGCTGCTTTTTATTTTAAAGATCTTGCAAAAACAAGTCACATGTAATATGATGGTCCCATTAACAGTGGTCCTACCAATGTCTCAGATTATCTCCTCCTTGTATGGGCTGCATCATGATCCTCTAGTGCTATAGGCTACAGACATGTTTGATCTCCTCATGATAGGCTGCCAGCACTGATTGCTATAGCTACAGACCTGGTGTCCTCAGCAGCTCATCACTGCAAACCAGTAAAGCCAGTAAACACGCCCCCAAATTAAAAAAAAAAAAACGAAACTGAGAAAACAGGACTGAAGTAAGATGAATCAACGCAGTGAGACAACCCTTTTAACCTTTAGGCGCTTTGCGATTTATAAGGGGCTGTAGTATTTGCTGGCATACGATAGCCCCTTTATTGTTTATCTAGGCACTTTGATGTATGGCACTGAGCCTAGATAAACAGTGAGGGGCTAATGCATGCCAGCAACTACTATAGCCCCTTATAAACAGCAAGGCGCCCAAAGGTTGAACCTCTACTAGATAAACCTCTAACAATGTGGCTCTGCTTGCAGTAACCATCCAGCCACAGCCCCTTATGAACAGCAGAGCTCCCAGAAGTTGGACATTCACCAGTCATATATTGATGATGCATGCGAAGAATAGACTATATACTTAAAAGCATAGATGTCATTGAAAAACTAACAATCAGTTCTACAAAGTGGGGTTTCTTCTACCTGTCCTCGTACCACCTGTAATCCAAACCTTCTCTCTTCCTGAAGAATGGGCTAATAGGGTAGAGAGGTTTCAGGATAGGAACAGACTATTCTAAAAATACCCCAAAATTCCTTGATTACAAGATGGATCAGTATAACAAAATATGTATAACAGCTTTACCATGAACCAGGAATAGAAAATTAGACCACCTAGTGCTCTCCTCAAACATCTGCAACCTAATAGTATGTGTGAGCTGCTCATTTTTGCATGGATAAGTCAAATCAGTTTTTGAAGGACCTAAGTGTATTAAAGTTGTAGCATAAATGCCGACAATGCTCCTTCATAAAAAAAACACCCCAGCTAAAAAAAAAAAAAATCAATAAAATGTTCAGTTCAGTCACCTACTACTGTCATGTTAGTAAATATCTGTCCAAGCAGCTGATCAAGGAAGAAAGATCATTTTAGCGAATGCTTTGGCACACATGTAAAGAATTCCTGTCCAAACACTGACATATGAGCAGCTGAATAATTGCCGTGTATAGCATGTTCTGTCATAGATCAACAATTGAGAATCATTAAAACATCATCACCCTCGCAGGCCCTGCCTAGATTAATAGGGAAGGAAAAAAGCACCCTCTGTGCAAGTGCTCCTCCATGTTCATATAACACAGCTTGTAGGTGTCCTCTCCTCATCACGTGTCATAAGGCTTGCTTGTTTGCCTCTCCTCCTCATCCCCTAAAATATAACTATTTGGGACGGCAATCTGAACCCCGCATTTTCATCCAGCAGAAATAAATGCACATACGGCGGTTTAATAGGAGGGAAACACTGCAAGGCCCCATTCACTTCATAGAGTACTAAGGGAAAAAAAAGCTCGAATTGGACTAGGTTTACCCCCATGTAACCAAGCAACACACTTGGGCAACATGTATGAACATTGGCAGCAGACGGGCCAGGTTCTAAACTACGTTAAAGGGAACCTGTCACATAGGTATGCCCCCCTTGCTGAGGACAGCACAAGCTAGTGATAGACCTTCTGTTTCCAGCCCACCTGAAATCTAGGCCCAGCCCACCTTAAAAACTGATAAACCAATTACTTTAAATAGGTAGAATCATGTGAATAACTGTCATGTGGGGCGGGGCTAGCCTTTGGTGGGCGTGATAACACTAGCTCAAGAATAAGATTGGAGCATTAATACTCTTAAAGGGTTTTTGCCACGATGTAATGTTGACGTGGGATCCGTCCAAAATGGGTATTTAATCACTTTTCTAAATATATGTGATTACTAAAATTGCAGTCTGAGAGAGCGTACAGGCTGCCTTACCTGCCCTTATTACTTAAAAAAAGGAGCTTCTATTAGATACGACCTGATGAGCTGCTGGCCGGCTAGTAGCAGAGCACACTTCTTATCTGATACGAGGGAGCTGAAGGAGCTTTCAAGGAACCCAGGTAGAAGAATATGTTTGTCTTTTATATACAGAATCCACTAGGTTGTAGTGTGATTATGCTGAGTAGTCCCTGCTTTAATCTGATGACCGAGAACATGAAGAATCTGTGGAGAAAGGTATGTTGTCCATTGTATACAGAATCCGCTAGTTGTAGTTTGATATTTGAGTGAACATTTCACCACGACTCCCCTTATGCATGGCTCTGTGCTCTGGCTGTGTCTCTCTCTCTCTCTGCTCCAGCGTGGCTTGTTTACAATTGCTTCTTAGCATATAAGGCACGTCCAGGCAAAACACCTTGTAAAACCTCCAGCAATCTTACCAATAAGGGACACAGGCGCTGGAAACAGCAATGTCTGTACACTGCTGTGCTGTACCTCAGCAAGGGGGGCATAAACAATATGACAGGTTTTATTTCTCTTAAGGAGTGTAGAATGCACCAGAAGTATGAACTTTTCATCAGCAGTTCATACTAACAGGCGCAGTGCAGAGCCATGACCACAAGTCAGCTCAGGCACCACCATTAACCCTGGTCTGGCCTGGCTGTTCTTCTGCAGGTCATACATACAGGGCAGTGTAGAGCCCAATACCACAAGTCCTGGCTCATGCAAACCAACCTTTACCCTGGTCGAGGCTGTTTTCAGCAGTGCATACATAGAGGGCAGTGTAGTGACAATACACAAGTCTGGCTCAGGCACCAACCTTTACCCTGGTCTGGCTGTTCTCCTGCACATAACGAGGGCAGTTAGAGCCAATAACCACAAGTCTGGTCAGGCACCACCTTTACCCGTGGTCTGGCTGTTCTTTCTGCAGCAGTCATACATACAGGACAGTTGTAGAGCCAATACACATCAGGCTCAGCAACCACCTTTTAACCCTGGTCTGGCAGTTCTTCTCGCAGTCATACATACAAGGGCAGAGTAGAGCCAATACCCACAAGTCTGGCTCAGGCACCACCTTTTCCCGGTCTGGTGTTCTTTGCAGGTCATACATACGGGCATGTGAGCCAATGCCCAAGTCTGGTCAGGCACCCCTTTACCCTGGTCTGGCTATTCTTTGCAGGCATCATAAGGGGAGTGTAGAGCCAAAACAACAAGTTGGCTCGGGCACCCCTTTTCCCTGGTCGGCTGTTATTCTGCAGGTCATACTAAGGGCAGTGTAGAGCCAATACCACAAGTCTGGCTCAGGCACCACCTTTACCCTGGTCTGGCTGTTCTTCTGCAGGTCATACAAAACAGGGCAGTGTAGAGCCATACCACAAGTCTGGCTCAGGCACCACCTTTACCCTGGTCGGGTTGTTCTTCTGAGGTCATACATACAGGGCAGTGTAGAGCCAATACCACAAGTCTGGCTCAGGCACCACCTTTCCCCTGGTCTGGTTGTTTCTTCTGAGGTCATACATAGAGGTGTAGTGTAGTGCCACTACGACAAGTCTGGCTCAGGTACTACCTTTAACCTGGTCTGGCTGTTCTAACTGTTTTGGCGTCATAGAATCATAAATGTATCTACTTCTATGAATGTGGTGTGACAAACCCCAGAAAGCTCCCAAACCTTTTTCTGTACTAAAAAGTGTCTTTGGCGCATTACAAAGTTTGTAGTGCTCCTGTTCAAGCATTTTTCTCTCCATCAAGCTCTCTTAAACAGTGAAGCATTATATAGCACCATCTGACTTCAAAGTCAAGACTTTGGGGGGGACATGTATGAAAACTCTCTAGGTCAAAGTGTTTCTTTGTTGCCCATAGCAACCAATCAGAGCTCCCCTTTCATTTTTTTCAGAGCACTGTATGAAATGAAAGCGGCGCGCTGATTGGTTGCTATGGGCAATAAAGAAACACTTTGACCTAGACCGTTTTCATACATGTCCCCCATAATGTCTGAATTAGATTGTTGCATGCACTTTGTTCTGTAGATTGTAACCACTGCCAGATGAAGTGAATAAGGCCATGTTCAGATCACCTCGCTGCTGATAGTCTTGACTTGAACTGGTGTGCTATAAGCACAGTTTCTGCTGTGACAAAGCGTTGTGTCACGCGAAACGGCCGTAGGCCACGAGATTGTGCTTGTATTCCTATGGATTTTTACTGAATAAAGCTTAACAGAAAAGAAGATTGGTAAATGCTGCTCAGAACTTTTTTCTCCTATTACAGTTTCTGCTGTAACATAAGGTCAGAGTACCACGCCGAGGTCTGACCAGGCACGGTCATGACATCAGCGTTGTTCCCCATCTCTGACCGATGGGTTGCAACATTTTCATCGGCTGCCTCCTCTAGGCTCCATATCTCTGGTGACGTTGGTACTGGAAGTTTGTCATCATGTGGCACTGGTCTCATAGCTTAAGGCAGATTGGTATTTTCAATGGATTTCTTATTCTTAGCAGAGAAGCCTGAGACATTGGTTAGACAGAAGTAACAGTCGGTCACATGATCCTTCTGTTCCTGCCATATCATTGGGACAGTAAATGGCATTAACTTGTGAGAACCTCTCAGCCAACGTCTAAGATCAAGAGCACATCTTGCACAACAGATGTGAGGAGCCCAAGATTTGTCTTGATCACAAATCATGCATCCAAAAATACAGTTCATGGGCCTTCATGATGAGAGCTGCTATGGTTGCGTCTTTGAGGCTTAAAGGGGTTGTCTCACTACATTGATTCATCTTACCTCATTCCTGTTTTCTTAGTATCACTTTCAATTCAGGGGCGTGTTTACTGGCTTCCACTAGGCTGCAGTAGAAGCCAGGTCTGTAGCTATAGCAATCATGCTGGCAGCCTATCAGGAGAGATCAAACAGGTCTATAGTGACCTGAGGAGCGGATGTAGCCCATACAAGAGGGGATATCTAGGAATAGGCAGGACACTGCTAATGGACATATATTGAAAAGTGACTTGCTTTTGCAAGATCTTTAACATACAAAGCAATCCTTGTAGTGAGACAACTTCTTTAAGCGTGTGCTCTCCACAAATTTAACAGAAGGTATTGTGACTGAAAAGACATTTTAGCTATATCAGATCGTACTGCAGTAGTTTATAGCTGCTTAGATTGGAAATAACATGCAGAATCTTTGCAAGCAGATTTTATAGCCTCTGTAGGCAGCATCCAGACATATCTAGGTGTTTCTAGTCTGTAACAATTCCACTGAAGTTTTGCAGCTTCACTGTAATGCTAGCAATTCATGCCTTTGCTTGCCTACTATATATTATATCACATATGCTGTGGACAATACATAGACAGACTGAACATATGAAAAAAATGCTTAAACAGAAGATTTCAGAAAAACTGTACGTGACAAGAAAATTTCACGGTGATCTTCATGATCAGCAGCTTAAATTACATAATATACACCCAAAAGTGTTCAGGAAGCAAAATCATCATTGTCTAGTGTAATAATTGTGGTAGGGAAATCCCTTTACTTGATGTTTCATTTTTAGTCTGAACCCACTTTAGAATAGGTACAAGTGAGCTAATTATATTAGTAGACAGGAAACTGGTCTCAGCCAAGAAAAGACCTGCATGGCATTTAAACACGTCTGTAAAATATTCACCCTAGTTACAATTAGGTAAAGCCTCAAGGTTTGAGCCATAGGTATTTAAAGCATTCTGCTCTAATTAAAATATATACAGTTAATGCCTTTTTATCTAATGGCCATAGGTAACAACCTTCTCCAGTCAACTTTCTTACAAGTAGAAGGTCCAGGTGTTCTTGTGACTTGATACTTCTGTCAGGATGAATTCATTGCCCCATAGAGAGCATGCTGGAGCTCTTTTCACTAAGATACATGAGATGCTGGACAGCTCCACTTTCTGTGTCAAGATTT
Organism: Phyllomedusa bahiana; assembly: GCA_025379985.1. Classification (NCBI taxonomy): domain Eukaryota; kingdom Metazoa; phylum Chordata; class Amphibia; order Anura; family Hylidae; genus Phyllomedusa; species Phyllomedusa bahiana. The sequence goes on along the minus strand of JAODAL010035012.1, from coordinate 23,747 downwards.
ATCAGTATTTGGTTTCTAATTCCATCTGTTCCATGCACTGTCTTCCTCGATTGTCTTCTTTTCTTGCCATATGGTTATTATTTTCTTGCCAAATTAGGTTATAAATTTGCTGGAGTAGAATGCAGATGTAATTGACGTCCATCTGATTGTCTTCAGCAGACATTGTCCTAAATATTTTTTATTACAATGTAATTTATTAATATGACTTTTGATATTTTATGTAAAAAAATATATTTTTTGTATGAAAGTAGTTAACTGTTTTGATATAAGATCCACATAACAGATTTAGAATTAGGATTGAGGATGGCACAGCAATTCAAGGACAGACTGACCAAGAGTTCTGGTCATGCCGTGCTCTACCCAACAAAAAGAAACGGGGGTATTGAAGAAACTGGAAGACAGTAAGTTTACTCAAACAAAAGTTGCCTAAATCTTATACACACTACATTTGCAGTGTATAGGATACTATTTATCCACAGAAAGCTTAAAGTGGTGTGTAGGGAGTTACGAAAGCCAGTTGGCCCATTGGGTATGATAAAAAATAGAAGATAAAACTCATACTTCCCAGATGCTGTCGTTCAGTCCCGGCGGCCGCTCCATTCATCCCCGTTGAAGCAGTTAACGGTCACTGTGATTGGCTGCACCTGTCACGTGGACGATGAATATTCACATTTACTTCCTTTATGAAAGAACCGGCTGCCGGGACTGAACGAGAGGTTAGTATGAGTCTTAACTTCTATTTTTTATCATACCTGGATGGACCAATGAGCTTACGTAACTCCTGGAACACCCTTTTCAGGTTGAATGCACATAGGATAGTTTGATGCACACATCGGCTGACACGTGTCATGTAAAAATCTTCACTGGATCGGGCAGATTTGCTGTGGATTTTGTAGTAAATCCTTAATACAAGAAACAGAATGTAGATTTAAAAATCTGCACAGCAAGTCAATTTTCGTGCAGAAAATTTCCGCTAAATTCCATCCACATGACTGGTACTGTATATTTTCTATGCATAGATACATAGGTATAGAAAATCTGCAGCAAATACATCCCATGTGCAGTCACCCATGGCCAGAACAACGGGTAGGCAGAGGTAGGGAATCTCCAGTGTGGATAAGAGGGAGGTTTAGAGTGGGGTAGAGGTGTTGGGGTTAGAGTGGGGTATAAGGAGGGGTTTTAGAGTGGTGGAGGGGTGGAGGGAGGGTAGAGGTGATGAGTTAGAGTGGAGCGTATTCACTCAAAGATTAGTTTCAGATTTTTTGTAGATTTTTCTGATGATTGTTTCACATTGACTTCAATAGAAGAGGCAAAATCAGCAGGAAAGATTTAACTGCAGATTTCCAATAATGAAAATTCAGCTCACCCTGTGTAAGTCCTCTGGTGGTGGGAGAATGGACCGTGGAGAGGGCCACTCCTGATGGACAATGAAATTCAAGTGAAATGATGACCCACTTCACCTCTGCAGGATCAAATGTAAAAAAATTCCAAATGTATTATATTCAGTTAAAAAGTAACATCTGAGCTTAACTTTCGTTCACTGGGTGTTACTTTATTAACTGAATATAATAAATTTGGAATGTTTTACATTTGATTCTACGGCGGTCATCCATTGTTATCTAAATGTAGAGGTCCTGTCTCTTAGAAGCACAGAAAAGACAGGACTATTCTGACTACAACTTTCTATGTATAAAAATATAATTGTAAAACCTATGGAGATTTGTGAACACTAAAGAGTGTAGCAAGGAGTTACTAATTTGCATATGTTTTCTTATGCTAATACCTGCTCATTGGCCAAAGAAAAAGTACTGAATACAAATGAGAAATCTATGAATTGATCTATAAATAAACCATGAAGTATGAAAAGGAATAAGACTGCTTGAAAAATGCAATAAAGCACATATAAATTAAAGGGGATGCCCATCTCAGACATTTATGGCTTGTGTCGTGACTGTAGAGAACACAGAGATGGTCATGCATTCACTCTTAAGATATTTTTAAATACATTTTTGGCCAAAATGATGTTGATTGTAATGTTACACACACACAGATATAGCATGTACAGTACATTCCAATTTGACAGGTTTTAAAAAAAATTCTTAGAAATTGAGAAAAAGAATAATGCAGAATAATTAAATTATCATAATGATGTTATAAAGATGATCCACAAGAAAGCCCACAAACAGTTGGCTGAAGACAAGCAGACTGAGGACATGGATTACTAGAACCATGTCCTGTGATCTGATGAGACCAAGATAAACCTATTTGGTTCAAATAGTGTGTGTGGCAGCAACCAGGTGAGAAGTACAAAGACAAGTGTGTCTTGCCTACAGTCGAGTATGGTGATGGGAGTGTCATGGTTTGGGGCTGCATGGATGCTGCAGACCGTGGGGAGCAACAGTTCGTTGAGGGAACCATGAATGCCAACATGTACTATGACTGCAGTAGAATATGATCCCTCCCTTTGGAAACTCGGCCCCAGGGCAATATTCCAACATGATAACGACCTCAAATACACCTCCAGGACGAACACTGCCTTACTAAAGAAAATGAGGTTAAAAGTGCTTGTCTAGCCAAGCATGTCTCCAAACCCAAACCCTATTAAGCATCTGTAGGGCGTCCACAATGATGTCGTCATGGAGGAATGGAAGAAGATTCCAGTGGCTGCAACCTGTGAAGCTCTAATGAACTCCATGCCCAGGAGAGTTAAGGCAATGCTGGAAAATAATGGAGGCCACACAAAATATTGACTCTTTGGGCACATTTGGTCCATTTTCAGGATTAGGAGTGTAATCACTTTTGTTGCCAGCGGTTTAGACATTGATGGCTTTGTGTTATTTTGAGGGCGCACCAAATTTAGGTTAAGGAAGTAAAATTGTTGCAAGCCAGCTCACCTGAGATAAATGCAGTTTTAGTGCATGGATCCTGTTGCAAGTCCAGCAGAGAAGTATAATGGATTAAAGTAGTATGGCGATCCAGCACAAAAAAAATCCACTGATTCGTAAAATCAAAAACTTTTAATGAAAAAAATGTATTAAAAATATATGGCACCATTATGACACTATTTGTAACAGGAAGATAGCATTAATGTAATTAATGCAGAATAATTAAATTTTTCACAAAAAAGAAGTAGGGATGTGTCAGTCATGTTTACAAAAATGTAAAACATAAAGCAAATGCTAATAATCATGATCGCTGCTTTTTGCCTGGTTTATATCTGCATTGGACATTCTGATATGAGCTTCTGTCATAGACTCTATCAAAAATGACAGTAAAATAGTGCATCATAATAGAAACCAAATGGACCACACTGTACTGTAGTCAATGAGAGCCATTAAGTGGCATTGGAATACTTCAAGTAATGGACCCAGCACCACCAGGAACATAAAAACAGAAATCACAATGCTGGTCTGGACCTAGTCTAACAAAGCCGTAGCCGTAGTCTAAGACCATGTTCACACGGCTTATTTCGGCGCGGATTGGAGCCGGATTTGCGCTTCAGTACGGCTCCAATCCGTCGCAGTCATTACGGTAATCCACAGTTCTCAATAAGCCGTGTGAACATGGCCTAACACTTGTGGACTCTGGACTGTTGAACTTGAGTCTTCTGTCAGACATATACCGTATATACTCGAGTATAAGCCGAGTTTTTCAGCCCAAAAAATGAGCTGAAAAACTCTACCTCGGCTTATACTCGAGTCACTGTCGGCGCTCGGGCGCTGCAATGGCCGGCGGAGACACTTCTGCTACATGAGACTCCTCAGGGAGCGCATATAGCAGAATGCCGATTATAGCTGACAGCGACGAGCACTGCCGTGGCCCGTGCGCTGTCGGCGATCTCTTCCCCTATATGCGACTCCTCTGGAGCGCATAGAGGGGAAGATGCCACTGCGGAGCAGAGAGCGAGCACTCCCTGCTCCGCAGTGGACTCCGGGCGGCCGCAGACTCGCGGCTGTCCGGAGTTTCCGGCACAAGCAGCGTGTATCATCACGCTGCGTGCGCGGCCTGATGACATCACCCGCCTGTGCCGGGAAGATGGAGGACAGCGCGTGGGAGGCCGGACAGTGAGGAGACGGAGCAGCGGCGAGCCAGGTAAGTGTTTGTTTGTTTTTTTATTACCTGCCTATACCTGCCTATTACCAGCCTATACCTAGCCTATACCCTGCCTATACCCTACCTATACCTAGCCTATACCTGCCTATACCTGCCTATACCTGCCTATTACCTGCCTATACAGGGGTGTTGCTAGGGTCCTAAAACATCCTGGGCCGGGGCTCTTTGTGTTTTGCTCAGTAGGGCTGGGTTCACACGACATTTTTCAAGCCACTTTGTGAACTGCGGATGTGTTTTTACAGAGAAAAACCTTCTGCTCCTGTCACTAATTTTCAGCATATTCCACATAGAGTGACTCTATATCTATATACCTGCCTCAGCAGTCACAGCACAATGAAAATCACCAATGACAAATTTACTTTTTCAAAACCGCTCCCCTCCGTATGACAGTGTAATACCCCTAAACAGTCACCAAAACATACACCAATACATGGAGCAAATCTACCGCAAATCTACACGTTCCCTTTTCTTCTCCATCCGGTTCACACCTTCCTGTTGATTTCTCCCGGACAATACTCGTCCCTGCAGATTTGGACACAAATATCTTAGAATCCTCACATTTCCAGCAACTCCTTAATTATAGGTATATAAGTCCCCTCAGTTAGGTAGGTGTATAGGTCCCCTCAATTAGGCAGGTATATAAATATAGAGTCACTTAGGCAGGTATATAGATATAGGGTCAATGTCAGGCAGGTATATAGATATAGGGTCACTCTCAGGCAGGTATATAAATATAGGGGCACTCTCAAGCAGATATATAGATATAGGAGCACTGAGGCAGGTATATATGGGCTCAGACAGGAATATAGGGCCACAGGCAGGTATATAGGGCCACAGGCAGGTATAGGGGGCTTCAGGCAGGTATATGGCTCCACAGGCAGTATATGGAGCCACAGGCAGGTATAGGGGGCCACAGGCAGTATAGGGGGCCACAGGCAGTATAGGGGGCCACAGGCAGGTATAGGGGGCCACAGGCAGTACATGGGGCCACAGGCAGTATATGGGGCCACAGGCAGGTATAGGGGGCCACAGGCAGTATATGGGGCCACAGGCAGTATATAGGGGGCCACAGGCAGTATAGGGGGCCACAGGCAGGTATAGGGGGCCACAGGCAGTATATGGGGCCACAGGCAGGTATAGGGGGCCACAGGCAGTATATGGGGCCACAGGCAGGTATAGGGGGCCACAGGCAGTATATGGGGCCACAGGCAGTATATGGGGCCACAGGCAGGTATAGGGGGCCACAGGCAGGTATATGGGGCCACAGGCAGTATATGGGGCCGCAGGCAGTATAGGGGGCCGCAGGCAGGTATAGGGGGCCACAGGCAGTATATGGGGCCGCAGGCAGTATATATGGGGCCACAGGCAGTATAGGGGGCCACAGGCAGGTATAGGGGGCCACAGGCAGTATATGGGGCCACAGGCAGTATATGGGGCCACAGGCAGTATATGGGGCCGCAGGCAGTATAGGGGGCCACAGGCAGCTATAGGGGGCCACAGGCAGGTATAGGGGGCCACAGGCAGGTATAGGGGGCCATAGCAAGTATATGGGGCCACAGGCAGTATATAGGGGCATCGAGGCAGGTAAACGCTATAAAAATAACAACATTAATACTCACCTTAGCATCCCCGGCGAGCGCGCTCCGTCCTCTTCAGTCCACACTCCTCCGGCAGCTCCTCGGGCGCACAGCCTGTGACGCGCTGTGCGCCCGAGGACAGACAGCGGCGCGATGAGGTCATTACATCATGCAGCTGAAGGGCGGCAGGGCCAGTCGGTGTTCCAGGCCCATGGCAGCGGCCTGGAGCCCGGGAGGTTCGAGGCACAGGGGGTTTTATTCGGGGCCCGAGCCCCAAATAAATCAGCCTAGTGACGCCCCTGTGCCTATACCTGCCTATACCCAGCCTATACCAGCCTATACCCAGCCTATACCAGCCTATACCTAGCCTATACCCTTCCTATACCAGCCTATACCTAGCCTTTGCCCAGCCTATACCTGCCTGTACCCTACCTATTAGAACATATACCTGCCTATAACCTGCTTATTACCTGCCTATAAGGACATATAACTGCCTATGGGGGACATAAACCTGCCTATAACTGCCTGTGGAGGACATTAAACTGCCTATACCTGCCTATGGGGGACATATATCTGTCTATGGGGGACATTAAACTGCTTATGTAATTTTATTGGTATCCATTTTTATTTTTGATATTTACCAGTAGCTGCTGCATTTTCCACCCTAGGCTTATACTCGAGTCAATAAGCTTTCCCGGTTTTTGTGGCAAAAGTAGGTGCCTCGGCTTATACTAGGGTGGGCTTATACTCGAGTATATACGGCATGTCAGGAATTTTCCTTGATACATACCTTCAACAACAGCCTTCAATGTACACTGTATAACAATACAGTACATATGAAGATAAATACATTTATTGCAGTAGCTCACTGTTTAGGAAAGCCCATAGCAGCCCATTAGACCACAAAGGACACAATTGTGGAATCTGTCGGGTGAATATGGGCCTTTGAATACATTTGGCTCATGCGGTAGGAGCTTTCCTGGTGCATACATTGAATATAAACTACACATGGGCTGTGAACCTACCTGAAGAAATCTTTACCCAGGATATATCAGAGTTAATTTAAAATACTGATGTTAGCCTCAACAGACTAAGGTGTGCCTGCCACACATAGTCACAAGTTGACAAAGTTTGCTCTGTTTAGCCTATAGATACACAGTGGCGACATTGCTAGCATTATAGTGAAATTCCACCTTGTAACACCTTGTTTAACAGCATAATGCGATATTGAGCTTATTAAATCCCAGTATGCAGGAAGCTCCCAGACTATCTCTAGTGGCAGAGAAAAATGGCAGGCTTCTTTAAATTGCAAAAACATGTAGAAAATTTATTAAAAAGTCCCATAAATACAAGATTTGAATGACAGCATTTTGTACTATTTGCGATTATGGTGGAGAACATTCCATAGTAAGGGGATAAAGATGTTGAAGACGTTTTTATCTGCATACTGGACTGCATAGTTTGGGTCGCCCCCCGGTTTGGAGCACGGAGTACCTACAGGCGGGCGGGGCGCGGGGCGCCCCCTGTCAGGTACTCCCTGCTCCAAGCCGGAGCGACCAGAGCTAGCAGCCCGCAGTACTGCGATGAAAATACTCTTCAAAATCATTATCCCTTACTATGGAATGTTCTCCCCCATAATCGCAAGTAGTACAACGCTTCATTAAGCTTGTATTTATGGGTTTTTTAAAAAATTTTTTCTACATTTTTTTGCAATTTAAAGAAGCCCCCATTTTTCTCTGCTGTTGACTGTGTTGAGGGTTGAGGACCCCTGGAAAAGGCAGACTTGCCTATAGGGGTCTTTGTACTTATATAAAAAAGTACTACGTTAAAAATAGATGCTTGAAAACTCTAGTGGCGCGGGGATCCATAGTGTCGTCTTCTAGGGGTGTTTTAAAAGCAGAACTAACCCAGACAAGTATTTAAAATGGCCTGAACTCAAAGGGAGGATTAAAAGGGAAAGGTGTTTTCAAAGTGAATTGTTGGTCTCGTTTTTCAGTGTATAATGCAACTGAATGAATGAAAGTGTTTTTTTTGCGATTAAAATTCTAAAGTTCGACACACCTTTCCTATTTTTGTGCATTTCGAAACTTAGGGGCCCTTAGAATGCACCAAACTGTTAAAGGCTATAGATAGGCTGAAAAAAAAAGAAAGTTATTTGAAAAAGCTGTCATGAATAGAAACATGGTACTGATCCCGCTTGGGGGATCACAGGTTTCCCCCCAAAAACCTGTGCGTTGGGCCCTTTTGTAGAGAATAAAGGGGGAAATTTTTAATATTTTTTTGGATATTATTATTTTTATATTAATTTTATATGATAAAATTTTTTATTAAATTTAAATAATTTTATTTTTTTTGGTTTTGAAAATTTATCAGAAATTACTTTTTATTTTTGCACTGGTGTAAGTTGGAAAATTGGACATTTTTTCCCAACAAAAAATCTAGTCCACTTCGACCCCTCAGGCTCAGACAGACCACATTAGGACCCCCTGTTTGAGCGTAATGCCCCAGTTTGCCGAAACAATCATATACAGTTGTGTCTAATATTCGAATGGGGGTGCGACGCCCCCAAAATCCCTTATGTTAGGGCATTAAAAAGTGCGATCTTACGAAAAATGCGCCAAAGACATTTTTTGGCGCTTTAGACATTGTAGTGACTCACTTAGGCGCATTTTTCACCAGAAAAAGGGTGAAAAACCCGATCATACATGTCTCCCTAAGTGTGATATCAAAGCTGGGTTCACACGATCCATTATTGTTATGAAGTTAATAAAAAATGTCTGCAAAGGAATGGTTCATAAAGAATATTAGCTACACAAAATTATTTAAACTTCTTATCCTGTGATTATGTAATTTAAAGGAGGCCCCAAATTTTCTACAAATGTCAGGAATCCCCTTCTTTTTTGTTTCTCCTTCACGTTGAAAGGGCTGGGGTGGGGATCGCTGGGCACCGCAAGCGATGGGGGAAGCCCGCCCAGGGAACGGGAATCTAAGTAGAACCCGGTTTTCACCAGACCCGCCGCAAACGGGAGGACTTGCTGCGGCGGAGAATACCAAGGTCTTTTCCCTGGCGGGACTGCCCGGGGGTACCCAAAGGGATAAGCGGGGGTACAAAATCGTGAGGCTGGGGGCGGTCGGGACAGGAAATGGGTAGGACAGGCGGCAAGGTTGTGGTCGGAAAGGGGGAATGAGTGGTCGGGTACGGGAAAGGCAAAAAAGGGAAACAAATTACTCAAAAAGCCAGGGGGCAAAAAAGACCCGGCAGAGGGCTGCCGGAGGAGGAGCCAAAAATGGGGGTCAGGGGCCCGGGCAATACCCAAATTAGGGCGCACTGGCCCTTTAAGGGGGGAAAAGACTGGCGCGGCGCCTTAGAAAGGGAGCGCCCCGGCAGCCGTGCTGGGCGCGCCAGGAGTCAGAGCGGGGGGGTAAGTTAAACACGCCGCGGGAGAGTGCGCCAGGACGGGCCACGGACCGTGCCGCCACTCCCCCGGCCACGAGTGGGGTCGGGGAGAGAGCGCGCCCGACCCCGGGGAAAAAGGGTCTGCTTTGCCGCTATTACAGTACCCCCCCCTTGGGCCCTCCCCCTCCCCCAGCCCGGGGAACCTCTGAAGGGTTGGGTAAAGGGATTTTGTCCCCGGCCCCCACGCCCTTTCCTCGGGCCCAAAACCCCTTTCCCACTCGGAAAAAAGTATCGTTTCCCCCCTGGACCCTTTCATATTCAAGATTCCTTCACGCGGAATTTTGTTAGAGACCCACCACCGGGGAGGGGGGGCCCTTCAGAAAAAAGGGTTAAGGACCGGGGGTTTTTGAGAATGACCTTTGAAAGGGGAGTTGGGATACGCATGGAGGGCGGGAGCCGGATTTTATGGGCCCACGGGTTTGACTTGAGCACCTCAAAGGGGCCCATGACGGGGCCCCCAATTTGTAGTTTGGGGTTTTTAAGCACATCTTGGAAAACAGCCAAACTTTATCCCCGGAGAAAAGACTGGGGGGGCCCCTTTTTTTATCCGTGAGCTTGCATGCGTGCCGAAGCACGGAGACAAGACTGGCGGGTGAGGGCCCAGAGAGTCCTCATGTCGCGGACCAGGTTCTGCAGCGGGGGCTTTCGGACTGAGGGGGCGTGGGAGAGGAGGGCGGGGGTGCAGGCCGTACCCAATAAAAAGGGAAAGGGGCCCCCCCGCTGACTCGGAATCAGGGAAATTATAGGAAAATTCTGCCCAAGGGGTGGGTCAGCCCAGTCATTCTGAGGGCCCGAGAAAAAGTGGCACAAGTAGGCCCCCAGGACCGGGTTTAAACCCCTTTCTACTTGGCCATTTGTCTGGGGGATAGGCCGAGGAAAAATCGAGTTAACCTGCAACAGGAACAAGGGCCCGCCAGAATTTGGAGACAAAACGGACTCCGCGGTCAGGGGACAATTTGCAGGGGCTCCCGTGTGGGGCGAAATTGGGTGAAAAAATGGGTTAGCCAGGCGTGGGGGAGGGAGACCCGCAGGGGAAAAATGACCATCTTAGAGAAACGATCTTAACCCCCCCGATACGGTGTTACCAAGGAGGGGGGGAAATGGGTATAAAACCACGAAATGCAACCAGGGGTATGGGATGGGCGGGGGGAAGCAGGAGCCCACTGGCTTTGACGGGGTGTTTTGTTACGGGCACGGGTGGCACAGGCCCAAAAAATTTCCCTTTAAAAGTCCTGCGAGGTCCGGCCCCCATAGAACCGTGAGTGGAAGGGTTTTTTACGGCCCCGGGGTGCCGGCCCCCAAACGAGCAATGCCCCCATTCGGTCTGTCTGCGGAGTGCGGGGCCAAAAGTATGTTTCCCGGTGGGGACATTCCGGAGGTCGCAGGGGTGAGGGAAAAAAAAAAAAAAAAAAAAAAAAAAAAAAAAAAAAAAAAAAAAAAAAAAAAAAGACGCTCCGGGGGTTTTAAAGGCTCCGGGGTTTTTTCTTCTCCGCCCAATCAAAAGGGCCGAAAAACGCCCGCCTTCCATTTTTTTTTCCCCGGAGGAAGTGGATTTGGAAATCAAATGGGGAAAAAAAAAGAGCGCCCATCTAGTGGCGGGGATTGAGTCCGGGGCCGTTGGAGGTATGGAGGTTTTTGGGGTCAGAATAGATTGAGGGATCCGAGCACCCCCCAGTAGTAACGCCATTCCCCCAGGGCTAGTTTGATGGCTAACAATCCGGTCCCCCGATCGTATAGTTCCTTTCCCGGTGAAAAGTTTTAGAAAAAAGCCGGGGTGTTTTTTCCCCCTTTGGGCCCCTTTTTTGCGTGAGGACGCCCCGACCCCGACCGCGGGGGGCCCCCCCTTTCAAGTGCAAACGGCTTAAAAAGGGTTCGGCCGTGACAGGATGAAGCGGAGGCAAAGGCAGACTTCAAATCGAAATGTTTTCCCGGCCTCGGGGGGCCCAGTTCGGGGGTTAGCATTCTTTTTGTGAGCGCCCACAATGGGTGCCCCCCGTGGGAAAAGTGTGGGATAACTGCCGGTAATAATTACAGAACCCAGGAAGGTTAAATAGCCCAAAAGACCAACAGGGCGAGGCCTTTTAGGGCGGCAGACGCTTGGCTGGGTCCCTCTGCAACCTTTGGTCCGAGATAATATACCCCGGAAAGGGAGGCTGGTTGGGAAAAATGCATTTCCCAACTTGGCGTATGGCGGTTGGGGCCCGGGGGGCCTCAGAACTGGGGGACTTTAACCGGTGAGTCGCCAAGCAACGAGTAGAAAAGATGTCTCCAGGGATACTCGAACCGTAACAAGAGTCCCTGAAGATGTGTTTACGAATTCCCGGGAAAAGGTGGGGGCGTTACAAAAAGGCCCGAATGGCATGGGCCAAATATTCGAAGTGCCCTCCCTGGTGTTAAAGCCGTCTTCCATATGCCCTCCCGGGTCGGATGAGATTATAGGCCCCCTTAAGTCCCAAATTTTGGGGAAGATCTTCGCACCCTGTAGACGATCAAGAGCTCGGAATCAATGGGAAAAGGGTACGATTCTTCACCGTGATCTTATTAAGACCCGGTAATCAATGCAGGGTCGCAGGTACCATCCCTTCTTTTCCCAAAAGAACCCCCCCTGCGGGGGAGGAGGGTTTTTCCCATGAACCCTTCTGGAGGTTCCCCGAAATATTCAACAAGCTTGAGCTCGGGAAGGAAGGGGGTAGACTCGGCCCCGGGGGGACTGGTACCTGGCAGAGGTGAGGGGAGTCGTTTAAGGGCAAGGAGGAAGGATCTCCCCTTTTTCTCAAAAGACAGGCGAACCCCCGATAATCGGGGCGGCCCCGGGCCCAAAAGTTCGGGGGGGTTGTGTGAGAGTCGGTAAGCACCCGGGGGAGGGCCACCCCGGCAACGGCCCCGGCAGTTGGGCCCCCAGCGGAACTTTACCCGAGTCCAGTCTAGTGTAGGAGAGTGGGTCGCAGCCCCAAAATCCGAGAAGAAACGCGGAAGAGCGTGGAAAGTAGAAGGCATTCTCCCTTTTGTGGACTCCCACGTGAAGAGACAGAGCTTTTTGACAAAATGTATAGTGTCGCTTAGCAGTTCGCCCCTGACCGAAAAGTGCCAGGGGTTTTTCCAACCCCGGATCACCCGGGGACGGTACTGCGCCCAAGGAGCGGTGAATAAAGTTCCGGCCGGCCAGAGTCCAAAAGGCGGGGGTCCGGGGGGTGAGAGGCCGATCAGTCCCGACTTGAAAGGAAATCATGCGTGGAGAGGAGGTTTTTCACCCAGGGACGCCCCCCACGAACCCCAGGGTGGGAGTTTCCGGACATTTTGGAGTTGGCGACAATTCCTCCGGAAGTGTCAGGGCTGCCGCATAGAGGCCAGGTTGCCGACCACGTAGGGCCATTCTTGCTCTGAAGGGGTGTACCTTTTCGACCGCATAGGGCCCCCAATAGGGAGTGGGGCGGATTTCGAGGTTTTTCTTGGAACACGGGAGCCCGGCGGGGAACCGGGTGTACGGCCCTCTTGTCTTGCCGGAGCCCTCTCGCAATGCGGGTACCCAAATGAAATTAAACCCTGAGAGGGCGGGATGTCTCTTGCGGCCAGCAGATCCTTAATCCTACTCGAAAGACCCCTTTTTAAGGGGGCGCACAGGGCAGCCTCGTTCCATAACAACTCTGAGGGTAGTGTGCGGAACTGCACGCGTGTCTCCCACCCACGGTCCCCTGGGAAAGAGTAGGAGGGCATCTCGGAGAGGAAAGCCGGGTCGGTTCCCCAAAACGCTGCGGAACCCTGGGGGAAGGGCTGCAGATCCGTTGTCACGGGGTTTCCGATCCCACAGAGGTTTTGGGCCCCTGCTAAGCCTTTCCCCCAAGGGGAGGCTGACCCGAATCCACTTGGAACACTCCCTAGGGAACTGGGCCGCCCTTAATTTTAATGGCATTTAGCATGGGGGATGAAGCCGGCATGCTTGGAGTCCCCTTCAAACTTTGGGCGGGGAGCGGTACCGGGTTGGACCCCCGTTTTTCGGATGGTGGGGGGGGCGGGGTAGCCACAGGGGGTTGGCGGCAGGGCTGGGTTTGCCAGGAGTTGTGTAACATGACGGTAAAAAAGGGCCAACTGTGAGCCTGTTGCGCAATTTGACGTGCTGTTGCCGACGCTGCGGCAAGGTACGCTTCTCCCCGGGAGAGGCATTGGCGGGTCCAGGGCCCGGGTTTACGTAACGGCTGTGGGAGGGACCGCTGGGGGCCCCCCCCATGGTTGGGAAGCCCCCACCAGGGGAAAGGAAATTAAATAGAACCCGGTTTCACCGAGCCGCCGCAAAGGGGATGGATTGCTGTGGGGAAACTACCCGGTCGTTTCCACTGGCGGGGCTTGCCTGCGGTGGTAGCCAAGGGTAAGCGTGGTACAGAAGTGAGGTGAGGCGTATCGGGACAGGCAATAGGTCAGGGAAAGGGGCAGAGGTTCGTGGTAGGAAACGGGAACGAGTCGGTTGGGGCCGGGAAAGGGGAAACAAGGAACGAAACCTTACTTAAAGGGTCAGGAGGCACTAAAGATCCGGGAGAGGGCTGCCGGAGGAGGGGCCATATAAGGGGCGTGGCCGGGAATCACCTTTTTCGGCCACTGGCCCTTTTTGAGAGGGAAGACGGCGCGCCGCGCACCTTAGAGAAAGGGAGCGCACCCGGGAGCCTTTCTGGGCCCCCAGAGTCAGGACGGGGGCCCCGGGGAAGTTAATAACCCGGGGACGACACGCCACGGGGACCGGCCCCCGGGACCTGCCGCCACTCGCCCGGGCCCACGGGGGGGTCGGGGGGAGAGCGCGCCCGCAGCCCGGGAAACGGTCTGCGGTGCCGCTCGTTACACACGTTAGATCAGCTATGAGGCAGGTACTATGGAAAAATCCCAACACCTTTTAGGACAAAAAAACAGCTAAAAAGCTCACAGCCCGAGCTGTTTGGGGAGGGTGGTTAAATTTCTAAACTCTATAACATTTTATGGTTTGGCAGCATGGGGTGGGGTATATTGCTTGTTCTGAAAGATTGTTCCTTGTACCTTGGTAGTCAGGGCCGTTCCTAGGGGCGGGCGAGGTGAGCGATCGCCCGTGGCGCCCCAGGGTCCACTACCCGAGGGGGGGGGGCACGGCCGCCCTGCGTTCAGCCTCACCCCGCCGGCTGTTTTAAAAAGCCCCGATTTTGCCCTTTTCCCTCCGCTCCCCCCCTGTAGGATCACGTCGCAGGGGGCGCACGGCTTTCACCACACCCCCTGCGATGTTGGGATCTCCTAAACCGGCAGCCTCTGTGCGGCCCAAGAGATCCCTAGGAGCTGCGCGACAGTGTAAGCGGCGTGATGACGTCAGTGCTCAGCCGCTCCCGGACAGTGGGGAGGTGAGTACTTTTTTATTTTATCATCATTAGCTGCTTCCTGGCTATTGGGGCATCTACCGCTGAAGGGGCATCTACCCGGTATGGAGCTCTACTTTGGTGTAATGTGGATCTACCTGGCTATAGGGCATTACTGGCTTTAAGGGGGCATCTACCTGCCTATAGGGGCATCTACCTGACTGTAAGGTTACATATCACCTGGCTATAGTGGGCATCTACCTGGCTGTAAGCGGGAATCTACCTGGCTATAGGGGCATCTGCCTGGCTATAAGCGGGTATCTACCTGGCTGTAAGGGTGCATCTACCTGGTATAGGGACATTACCTGCTCAAGGGGGCATCTACCTGGCTGCAAGGGGGGCATCAGCCTGGCTGTAAGGGGGCATCTAACTGGCTATAGGGGCATCTACATGACTATAGGGGCATCTATCTGGCTGTAAGGGGCACTACCTGATATGAGGCGGCATTACCTGGCTTTAAAAGGGCTACTATGGCTTATAGGGGGCTACTACCTGAATTGTAGGGGCTATTACCTGGCAATAAGGGCTATTACAGGGGCTACTACCCCTGGCTTTATAAGGGACTACTAACTGGCTAAGGGGGCTACTACCTGGCTACATGGGCTTCTGTCTGGCTACAGGGGGCTACTACATGGCTACCAGGGGGCATATTACATGCTACAGGGGCAACTATCTGGCTACCAGGGTACTGTCCTGGTACCGGGGCATATTTCAGGGGCTACCATATGAGGTGCTTTGGGATGGGGAGTTTGTATAGGGTTTGGGAATTGGTAGAGAAGTGCTAAATTAAAGTGAGGTGTCTAAGATGTTTTTTTTTGAAAATTTTTAAAATGTAGAGTCAGGAGAAAAACCTTTAAAGCGGTTTGGGCCAGTTGGAGAAGAAAAAGGGAAAAGAAAAACTTTCAGAAAAATTCTCCTAAAAAGTCCCTGGTTTTAACTTTTCTTTTAATCCAAATTTATGTCGGGCAAAACCTTGCTTTTAAACCCTGGTATCCCTGTAGGGGGGTTTTTTAATTGTAGTATGATGGTTTGTTTCCTTTTTGGTTTTTGTTGTTTTTTTAAGTAAATATTTTTGGTGGTGAAATGTGGTCATGGTGTATTTGGTATTTTTAAAATTTATTTTTTATGTTTGGTGGGGGAATATTTTTTTGGGTTTTCTTTAAAGTAGTATATTGGTACTTTAGCCGGGGATTCTGGTTTTTTTATAGCATTGTTATTTGGTAACTGTATGACTTTTTTATTTTTGGTTTTTTACTGCACATTTTTTAAAGCTTTTTGTATATTTTGGGTTTTGGGTTTGGTTTGGTGATGAAATGTGTGGCAATCGGGGGTAAAGTTCCCTGGCCTTGCCAGTGTTGAGGCGTTTTGGGGAAACTTGGACAAAAGAATGCCCCTTTAACATGTATTCAATTTTTAGAGAAGGGGGGAAAAATCAGGGGAAAATTTTTTTAAGCATTTTAAAGTGGATACCAAGGGAAAAATTCCGGAAATTTTATTTGCGGATTTTAAAATACACCCCCGGTTTTTTCCTTTGGGGTTAGAATTCAACCCAAATTTGTTCATTATTTTAGGCTGAGTTGGTGATGTATTTGCGGACGTAAATATGTCCGTAAATACAACCAGAACTAAGCCCTGGGAACATAGAAATCCTGCTTGGAGGACCACAGGTCCCAGCCAGACCTGTGCTGTGCTGGCTCTTGCTGGAGATACTAAATAGAATAAAAAGTGAAAGAAGAAAAAATACATCTTAATTTTTTATTAAAAAAAAAGGATAAAAATTAACATCAGTACAACATCATCATTGGCTTATTTAATGTAAAATTAGTTTCATTTTCTCCGTATTTTAAGACCTTTTCTAGCTGATATTTCTTTCTTTTGAGATCTTATATATATTTGCTTTAATTGTAAATGATCAACTTTTTCTATACATTGAAATCGATTTTATTCAACTTTGATATTTCTCTTTATTCCTTAATTAATGTTATAGACAACTCTTTTTTATTATTGTACTATTGTAACTGTATTGTATTGCCCCATTACAATGAGTTCTAGCTTCACTGCGCCTCCTCCGACTCATAGACCATTTTGAACTAGGTCTGCCTGTCGGAGCTGTAATGCGCCTCACTTTGCCGGCCGGAATTCTTACATGCTTCGGAGTATTCAAATCTGGTACATCCCGCCCCAGAACGCCCACAGCGCGCCTCTTCATGTTAGGCGCATACGAAAGTGGCGGAGGTTGCGCCTAACAGCGCATTCCTGCGTCCGACAGCGGAGCCGGCATCGTGAGGCGCAGTATACGCCAGAAAACAGGCGCAATTCACGATCATACATGTGCCACGTTTTGGCGTACAACTGTTCATACGTCTATTGAACAGGGCTACTACAGGTTTTTTTTGCTCAAAACATGCCAGGAAACTGGCACAGTCCTTTTCATACATGTCACCCTAAATTGTTTTTAACATCTGACACAGATAGAAATAAAGGCTATATTTGTCTCAAAAACGGATGTGTTCAAAATTATCTCTGAGATTAGATAAGGGGATGAGCAATTCCACGTACAAGAATCTTTTGCTGTTTAGATCCAGGGGATAAAACTCTGTCCTGAATATGTGACTGACACAGGTGCAATATAAGAGCTCAGATGACTGTAATTGTAACAATAAAGTTCCTAGTGAATGACACCAAGATCTAAAAAACTCCAAACAAAATGCAATAATACATAATGAATACAGGAAAATTGTATGACAACAATATACAAAAATGTATTTGGTGAAACAATAATACACACAATAGAGCAATAATTCTAATGTTTAGTTAGTTTCCAAAGTAGCAGAAATATTATTGCACAAAAATCGAACAATAAACAAAAAAAAAATGATTTTCTATCATTGATGAAAATTCATAAATTCATCACATATGTAAAATACTGTTATCAGTAAATGTGTCACTTTTTAGACACAAATGTATGATTTTTGGCACCCAGGCGCCTTTTTTTTTGCCCGCATTAGTGGCGTAGACTGGGCCTGAATCTATGAACCTGTTTCTAGCTACTAAGTGACAATTCTGGCTCAGGTAAACCACTTTTTAAGGGGTCTACCTGTTCCAGCAGTAATGCGTCTGGATTCGCCATACTAAAGTCATAAATGTGTAGAATCGTACGGTTGTAGTACGACATGCCTCCAGAATGCCCCCAGATCTCAGGCGCATTACAGAGTGACATGGGTGCTTAATACTGGAGAGCGCCTGATTAAAAATCTAGCAAACAGGGCTGCCCCGTACATCAATGTCGCCCTTAGGCTATGTCTCCACTGCACACATTTTCGGTCGATTTTCAGCGTTTTTGGTTTTCTGAAACTGCTGAAAAAAACTACTGAGAAAAGATCCCATCTAGACTTTAATAGTAAAAATGTTCTGTGGCCTCCATAGAACATTTTTTTTTCTGCTCATTTCTGCTCCCAGACGTTTTTTTGAACATGTTGCAAAAAACGCCACTGCACGGCAGAAAATTTAGTATTGAAGTCTATGTAAACCGACGGACATTTTTTTGGGTGTGTTTTTGCAAAAATCCACAGCAATTAATGCTACGCATTTCTGCAAAAAAAGCGCACCAAAAATCGTGCAAACAACACGCCAAAAATGGCAAAAACGCAAAACGTGGCAAAAACAGTTGGTTTTTGAGCTGTTTTTCACATTCCCTGGACAAAAAATTCAGTTTTAATTCGGTTTTTAAGATTTGGTTGTCAGTGAGTTTTTTTGTCCAATGTCGTGTAAAAACCTAGCCTTACTGTTACAGTACATATGTCACTGTATTTAAAATATGTCAATTAGATGTGTTTAATGATTTATCAAACCACAAATTGTTTGTTAATGGCTTCAGAAATTGTAATGTGCAAATGAGCCATAAGAAAAATGTTACTTTAGCCTTGCACAGAATGCTGTTTAGCTGCTTTGTTGGTCTGTTCAGAACACATAAGCATCTATCTCTGAAAAATCTGTTCATTTTAGTGCCACTATTTAGGTTTGGGTTAAAGTTCAATTTAACCTGAATTTCAATCATTTGATTCAGGTCAGCCAGCATCAAAATTACCCAAACTATAACTCAAGTGCTAACCATAGGGAACATCTATACAACATCTGGAGAACCCCAAGGCTTAGAGAGGGTTGGAACTAGTGTTAAGGTTGGGGTTAGGTTAGACTAATGCTATATACCGCAGATATACCGCAGATGTGTGGTGGTGTTTCTATGCAATTTGGAGATATCTGGCTGCTGCGGGTGCTTTGTAGAGGCCAGAATTCACATGCAGAACTTTTGCCCTATAAATCTTAATAGGATTCAGGGTCAGGACATCCACAAACCATATTTTTCCCAAATTTGACTGTACTACTCTAGCAACCAAATAGTCAGCTATTTAAGCAACAGTAGTTGCCATGTAACTTCAGTAGCAATAGGTAGTTGTAGTTTTGATCAGGAAGATTGCATACTATACTTCTTACATAAGTTAATGAGGTATTCCCTAATTCATTGATTAGCTTTAAGACTAATAAAGACTTTTATTAAATAGATTGCTCTTCTTATTTTGCTTCTTTTCAGAGTTGGTAGCAAAACTTATATTCTGCTTTTGTACACAAGCTTCCCTAGTTACCAACCACCTCTTCCTGCTCTCATTGTTCCAGCAGTGGCCTTTAAAAGGGTTGTCTCATTATGCTGTTTTTCCGAGCCATAGGCAGCTTCAGAGTCTGGTTAGCCTGTGGGTAGTTCTACATCAGTGATTGGCATATCAGCTCTGCTATTCCTAGCTACTCCTGTTACAGTGAGATCAATGCAGGAGGTTTGTAAACTGTAGTGCACAAGGCTAGGCTACATAGCTCTAAAGGGTTAAAGCTTGTCAAACAAACTTCTGTCTTTCAAGATAAGTAATAGAGCAGGGAATGAAATCATCAGCCCGACCACTGCTTGAGCCTCTTAATGCAAAGAGAGGTGGCCAGTAAGTAATGAAGCTTATGTACACAGGCAGAGGAAAACGTCTGGTCCAAAGAGAAGCAAAATCAGAACAGCAATATATTTGGTAATAATCTTTATTTACTTTTACCTACAGGTTTGAAGCTAATCAATGAAAGGGGCATAACCCATTAACCCTTTAGAGCTCTATAGATTTGTGCACTGATGTTTACAAAGTTCCAGCACTCATGTCACTCTAACAGGATCACCTAGGGAAGAGCAGAGCCGATATGCCAATCACTGTTGTCGAACCACACACAGCCTAACCAGGAAGAGTGATTCTGAAGATGGCTGTGGCTCTGTAAAACAGCGTTGCGAGACAACTCCTTTAAGGACTGTCTGCTGAAAGGATAAACATAAGGATGAGCATATTAGAGCGATTGTGCAGTTCGTTAAATTATCGTTAAATAAGGCTAGAATGGTGAAAAATATAAAAAAGTGATACTCACCTCGCTGTCCCACACCACTGCCGCTCTGGAACCTAGATCTGCTCCTCTTCACTTCTGTGTTCTTGTCCTGACACACAGGACAGCCTCTTCTGTGTGTCACCATGTAGCACAGAAATTGAAGAGAAAAGGGTCCAGAAAGGCTTCAGAGCAGTGGTGGGAGACCAGGGGGTGATTATAATTTTTTTCCATTATTCCCCATTTTGGTCCCATTTAACCATAATTTTAACAAACTGAACAACATCTTTAATGTGAACCTGTCACATTGAAATTTCAGTCCTTTCTGCCAGCAGCATTTCATAGAGCAAGTGGAGCTGGATATATAGTTTTCTATGAAAAGATTCAGTCAAATTTGTGAATTATTTAAATCTTTGCTAAATCTGGATTTAGGAGTCCAGTGGGCAGTTCTGCTCAGTGATTGACTTTTAACTCTGTATGGACACTAATGTGAAATAAGCTGTCAATCCTTAAGTGAGACCACCCACTGGACTGGACACTTGAAGGGATTTCTCACCACAAAGATCATAGTTTAAAATATTGGCACTGTAAATATAATCAACTTTGTACTTTGTTTGTATTATCCAAGTGCTATGGTCTAGGAGAAATTGTCTACCTTCTGGCTGCATAGTGTATAACGTGACTTAGATGGTCGAGTTCCCACTTCCATGACAGCATCTGTTGCCAGGGCTGTATCATAGTATTTGTCCCTGCCCTAGTTGGAATCACGGAGCACCCATTACAGTGCATACTCTGTGATCACCTTTTGGGTTACATGGTTTCTGCTTCTGGTTTGTGACTTCTGAAAAGTAGTAGTAGTAATAGTAGTAGTAGTAGTAGTAGTAGTAGTACAGCTTCACCTGCACGATTTAATCTCTATTCCAGGCATTCTCTCATACCCGCTAGTAACAATCAGTTACCGATTTGTAGCAGCATGAGTGAGCACACACATTGCAGGACGTCATCACTGTATCCCAATGACAATGAATTCGCCCCTCTTGCCGTTCAAAATACACCCAGCATTACTAACACAAAAGCCTGTGTACTGATGAGGTAAGAAACCCCTTGAAGCCCAGAATGAGCAGGGATCTAAAGGAAAAAGTCATATTGACTCATTCCCTTACAGAGATAGCTGTCAATTACTGCGTAGAACCATCCACTGGACTCCTATGCCCATTATAAGATTTATATGAATGAATCATACATTTTTTTGAATCTTTTATTAGAAACCTATGTATCAATCTGTTTAGATCCTCCTGCTCTATAACATGATGCTGCTTTATTAGACAGCAGTTTCTAGGTGACAGGTACTCTTTAGGTACTATATCCACTGTAAAGATATATAGAAATCCTTTGGAAGTAATACACTAAAATTGGATTATGCTGTTTTTAGCAAATTATACTGTACAATTGACTATAAGTTGCCCTGTACTGTATTCAATATGTAATATTGTCTGGCTCAATCTAGCAATGCATTTCTGGTTGTTAGGGGGGAGATAAAGGATTTCTTGCTTTCCTTTCATGAACCATCATCTTGGAATATATTTCGTCTATTGCTCTTCTTTCTTAATGTTCTTCTTTGACGTGATGTTTAATATTCCACAGAATGCCAGAATAGACATTGTGCTTTCGGTGGCCTTCTGTTTGTCCAGGATTAACAATGGATTTGTTATGGAATCACCAGTTTTATGGTGACTTAAGTTCGAGGTAGGCACCACTTAAATAGATATAAGCTAGATCCTGAAAAAAAGAACAAAGGTCAATATATTAGTAAATGGTAAATCTGAACTTTTATGCTACATGGCAACAAAGGAGTTATAGGATATGTGTCAAGATGGAATTGGACTTGGTTCACATCTGCGTCGGAGTTTTCTTTGCAGATGAGATAGAAAATTCCTGGAAAAATGTGATGAACACCATGATGGAAACCAGACGGATCAAGTTGCTGTTGCTAGGGTTTGGCGGACTCCATCATGTTACAGAACTGCCATTGCCTCTGCTCTGTACAGACTCTCCAACACAGGTCTGAACCTGGCCTTATACATAATTTTCTTACGCATGACAACTTCTTGTCTATTGTCTGATTACAAAAAATTGTATACTTTTGTGTTATGCTGCTGTATGCATCACACTGGGCCAATGTGGCACCAATCTACATTGTACTTATTGTCACAGAGCACGCCACAGCCTCCACACCGGGCCGTGGACATGCTCGTATCCCTCTGGTCTCAGGTGCTCCGTACTCACCCATCCCCTCTCCTGCATGTCTCCAATCTCCTCCAGTGTATCAGTGCGTGCGTACCCACTCCCTAGGGCCTGCGCGCCGGCTTTGTGAGATTTAAAGGGTCAGCGCGCCAGTACTTCGCTAATGCTGGACGCTGACCTATATCTGGCCACCTCTTTCTTCATTTCTTGCCAGAATGTTGGTGTGTTTTCCTTGGAGTTAGAAAGCTGCGTTACCTTGACCTTCCGTTTACCAGTCCTTCTTGCTATTTTTTCTTCGCCACCGCAAGCAAGTCGCGTCAGGGGTAGCAACCTGGTAGTCTCTCGCTGCAAATGTCCAACCTGCTGATTGCAGTGGGCTCTGGTGGATATTGTGAGACTACTTATACTCTGCTCTGTGATGTGACTTGCATCATCGCTTGCGGTGGTCCAGAGAATTCAGCTCCCGTTGTGACACTTATCTCACTTATAAGAGACAGTCATCGTGGTCAGAAAAAAATTAAACAAGTCTTATTCACTTCAAAAACCGCTGCTGATCTGCCCTGCCTCCAATGATCTCTTCTTTCTGCTTCCTATCTATAATACAGGGAATGGCCACTTAGCCAATAACTGATTGAAGCAGTAACCCACTCAGGTCAGTGATTGGCTGAGTGGGCATATTCTGTGTCAGGCCAGGATGCAGAAAAAAGAATATTAGTGGGGGAAACTATTTCTGGACAACCCCTTTAAGGGGAAGTTGTATTCCAATGGTAATTTTAGTTCGATATACTGATGATAACAGTTGCACCCAATTATGACTACATCAGTTGGATTCCCAATTACTGTGACTTGTGATATCTTAGATAGATAGATAGATAGATAGATAGATAGATAGATAGATAGATAGATAGACCCATCCCGGGTCGCGGGCACACCCGTGGTCACCGCACGAGCGGCACCGCCGCCCGCATGTCGGGCGGTGGGCGCGCTCACCCGCCCGGCCAAGCTCCCCTCTACTTACCCGGCCGCGCTCCTGTTGCTGCCTCAGCCTCCCGGCGCGCGCGTCCCCGATCTCTAAGGCGCGCGCGCGCCGGCTCTGTGAGATTTAAAGGGCCAGTGCACCGGTAATTGGCTATTGCCGGTCACTGCCCTTATTTAAGCCTGCCCCTTCCTGGGGCTGTTGCCGGATCTTTAGTGCCATTTCAGCCTATAGAGAAAGCGTTCCAAGCCTTGTTCTGACTTACCGTGTACCGTACCATTAGCTTCCGTTCCTCGACCACGCACCTTGCCGCCTGCCCTGACCTACTGCCTGTCCACGACCACGAACCTGAGCCGCCTGTCCTGACCTTCTGCCTGTCCCCGACTACGAGCCTGCCTGACGATTCTGCACCACGCTATACCTTGGCTGCCACCGCAAGCAAGTCACGTCAGGGGTAACGACCTGGTAGACTCCCGCCGCAGCAAGTCCATCCCGCTTTGCGGCGGGCTCTGGTGAAAACCGGGACCTACTTAGATTCCGTTTCCTGGCGTGGCTTACACCATCGCTTGCGGTGGTCCAGTGGATCCACCTTCTACGTCCAGGTCCTGACA
>JAODAL010035011.1:0-43484 GCA_025379985.1 Phyllomedusa bahiana | reverse complement strand
CAAAAGTTGTATGTTTATTTTGTTTTTTTTTCCCTTATCAGTGAGTGTGTAGTAAATTCCCTGGGTTGCTAGATGTATTTCCCCTTTGAGATCCCCCCTGGACGGTATCTTTGTTTCCAACTAACCTTTAGGATTATATTATATCTTCCATGATGATTAAATCATATCTTGGAATGTTAAAAGGGCCCTTAGTCCCCCGAGAAGAGGGCAATGATCCTAAGAAATTTAAAGGGTTCGTTAGTGTTGCTTGCCCCGGAATCCCATTGGATGTGGGGATTTCTTGATAAAAAACATGGGTGGGACAATTTTTATGGGCCCCCGGGCCCGTGGGGAAAAAAGGGGAGGTGTCATCATATCTTACCCAGGTGATTGAGGAATTGTAGATGCAAAAAGGTAGATGTATGGATCCTGCTATCTTTTCAAATACCCAGGTAGCCCTATATAACATTTATGGCCCAATAGGGACAGAAAGGGTCTTTTATGAGGAGCTGGGGGCAAGTTTAGCAGATACCATCCTCTCAAGATGTAGGAGGGGATATGAAGCAGTACTGACTACAACGAAGATAGATCCCACACTGGTGCCTAAGAAAACCCCTCGTTAGATTTCTAGTGACCCCTAAGAGACATCTGGAGGTTCTCACCCAGAGGATAGAGAGTCCCTTTTTTTCTCACCCCCTCACCAGTCATGGTCCCATTGACTTTCTTGGTTTCCCCTAAATTTGGGCCCTCACGGGTTTGCAGAAAATTAGGGATTGATCATCTCAGATCCAATCCCCAATATCATTGGAAATTTTTTATTTACCCCCAAGAGGAAAAGAAATATATGGCGTTTCCCCTTTATTGTCGAAAAAGATGATTCGCCAATCTCTTTAAAAAAAATGGTGGACCCAGTTTAAAACGTAAAATAGCTCACGGTACGCCCCATTATTTTGGGAAACAGCCAAGGCGGTTTTAAGGGTCGGATAAAATTTCATATATGTTTGAAAGAAAATGTGGCTCCAAGTTGGAAGAATTTTCCCTCAAAATAAGATCTTCTTATTCTGCCCCTTCAGATTAGCCCTTCTCATTAATCTGGAATCCCGGAGCATAGCAAAAAAAGGAAAAGAACATTGGGTTTGGACGGGAAAATCCCGAAAGTTTTCCATGAGGGTAAACTCTTAGGTTTGGAAAAAAGCCAGGAAAACCCCTTGGCCCCAAACCCAGCCAGAGGCCTGAGCCTGCAACACCATCCCTGTTTTTCAAAAATAAAAGGGGGGATATCATATCCATATCTGACCCGATTATGGTCAGAGGGCGAGAATAGCCCGATTTTTGGGATTATTTGGTTTATCGTTCCCCAGATGGCAGGGGGAATCAGACGACTCCTGGAAAATAACCTTCCCAAAAATTATCCCCAAAAAGAAAAAGCTTCTTAGAGGCACCAAAAAAGTTAACTAATAGCCCTTACGACCCGCAAATTGGCTAACCAAAGGCCCGGGCCCTGACGGGTACATTCCCAAAGTTTTTAAAGTACTTTTTCCGAATTCACCCCCCTTGGTACTATTATAACTCTTTTTGACAGGGTCAACTATCCCACCATAATAAATTAAAAACCCACTAGGGTTATACCAAACCAGGCAAAAACCCTTTTGGGAAATACGTCTTACCGCCCTATTTCACTCACAAAAGTGGATCTCAAAACCTCTCTAAAATTATGGCGATAGTTGCTTCCTTTCCCAAAAATTTAATTTTTAGCCCCCCAAATAAACTTCGTTCAAATGATCGGCAGTCACCCAAATCCGGAAAGGGCCTGACGATATTGGAGACATCAAGGTAAAAATGAAAGGGCCCCAGTCCAGCTATATTGTCAATAGATGCGGAAAAGTCATTTGCAAAGTGTTGGGGTGGTTGGGGAAGGTTAGACCCGTGGTATTGGAGGTTCCCTTTTGACAGTACGTTCCTCTCTTTTCACCAACCCTCGGCAAAGGGGGTTATTTACCGGTTTTTGTTGGCCCTTTCCCTTTGTGGAGAGGTACTAGGGAGGGGTGCTACTATCACCCCTGTTTTTTAACCTAGCTATCGAACCACTTTCAAGATACTTCCAATTTTACGGTTTGAAAAGGGAAACTGATAGGCAATTCCCACTTTTAAAATTAACTCTTTTTTTTCGGCGAGGTTTTTTTTTTGTGCCCCACCGGTGAGGGAAAATCCCCCCGATACAGAGGTTTTAGAGAAAAATTTTGGGAAAAGCTCTGGCTTCAAAGTAAACATCCAAAAATCTGAGATCCTAGATGTTCTCGTCGGGGATGCAAATCATAGTCCATTTCTTAAAAAAACCCAAAGGTGGGGGTTTAAAGGGAAAATCTTAAAATATCGAGAATTATATAGGGAGGTCCCCGGAAACAATTATGCTCTAAATTTTCCCCCTAATTTTTTGGATTGTGGAAAATTTAAACCCAGTGGGCAGCTTGCCTTCCATTGTTGGCACGTTGCCATTTAATTTAAATGGTAGTTTTTAAAGACTGCTATACCATTTGCAAACTATCCCTTTTACTAAAAAAAACATGTATGTGAAAAATAAGCAAAATTCGGCCCTTCTTGAAATTCATTGGAAGGGTAAAGCCCCACGCATCCCCTTTTAAAGAAATTGCCCTCCCGAAAGATTGGGGGGGTGAATTTCCAACATTGGGTTTTAAAATTTTGGGGCCGCGTTACTCCGTATGGAGTGGACTGGATTAGAAAAACTTCCTTCTTCTTAATACAGCCTTGAGCCCCAGAGGGTTTTCCCCTGTTCATTAAGGCTCTCCTGCATACCCCATAAAAGGCCCCCCTCCTAGAGCAAACAGGGATTAATATTTAGGGGGACCCTTGGGGCCCGGAAGGGAGCCCCCGGGAAAATTTTTCGGATTCCTTACCCAAACCCGTAAATTTTTGTGTGGAGGGGCACCCGGGTTTACCCCGGGATTAGAAGAAAGCTATCTCCCGCATGGAGGGAAGTAGGTTGGTAGCGTCTATAACTTTAAATATTAGGATGACGCTTTTCATTTCAGGAAATACAGAAATTTTATGATTAGACAAGAAGATCTATTGTTAGAACCAATAATGAGTTCGTGAAAAATCAAAGGGTCTCTATACCCGCCTTACTTTAAAACCCAAAACACTTTGTACCTTATAGGACAACGAGCTCCCCAATTCCTTGTCTCAGCTCTTTCCGGCCTTGCACGCCAAGGAAAGAGGATGCTGCTGCTGGGGTTTTTAGGAGGTGGGAAACGCACTTTCCCAGTGGAGTAGCAAATGGTTTTGGAAGGGGGGAAAAAAAAGCTGGAAGAAAAAAGAACGAATCTTGGAGAACACATTTTTAGAATAGCTATAGGCTGTCTAGGGTTTTAACCTCCCACACACCTCCTTCCCGATCCTTAACGGGTGCCCCAAATGTTTGGCCCTTTTTGATGACCTGGTACACAGATTATGGTCATGCCCCCGGGTTTGGGAGTTTTGGTCTGCTTTGGATGTGAAATGAATGCCAAACTGGGGACCTATGTGCCTTTAACCCAAAGGTTCTATTATTTCACGATTTTCCCAACATTTAAAAAAATTGTCCCAGACTATAAAATATTGCATTGGCGATGATTGCGGCCAAAAAGGTGTTTAGGGGTTCGGGCTGACCCAAAGGGGACCGTCACTTGATCAGTGATTCAAAGGTTAGTGTTAATGTCCGGGAGAATAAAGTTTTTCACCAAAAGAAAACGATTGAACAGTTTTTCAAAGATGGCAAAACTTGATTGAGGCTTCCTTTCGGACTCGGAAATTTTCTTTTCATTAAAACCCTTCCTCATACCCCATGGTACTGGAAGAGAAAAAAGGCAGGATCTTTTAGGCAGGTACAGCTGGGGGTAAGCTCCCTCTTTTCATGCCAGTGAGAAAGGGTTCCCAAAAAAGGTCGCATCTATTTACCTGATATAATATATCTTGAAAAAACCCCAATTAAACAAAAACTTTGTAACGTTGCCACACTACGCTGTTGTATTTATATTATTTTGTTACTTTAGTTTCAACTTGTGAGAAAATAACACTATGTCAAAATTTGCAATGTAATATGGTATGACTAAAACAGAGAATGTACTTTTTCTTGTTATGAGGGGCCAATTTGGGATTTTTGTCTATCCAAAACCCCCCTTTAAAATATTGAAAAATGTTATATAAGCAGCTCGCAAGTGATGATGTTTTTGTGCTATTACCTCTTTTTATTGTCACTGGAAAAGTTCAATAAAATTATCTTGATAAAAAAAAAAAAAAAAAAAAAAGAGTAAAACTGAAAATGTTGGTCCCTTGAGAAGTAGTGAGGGAGGGATTGCAGAGGGCGATGAGGAGAAAGAAAAGCTATTTAAAATAATTGTCCTCTGTAAACACAGTGGAGATATTTTTTTAAGTGGCACTTACATCATGGGTGATTTCAACATCCCCTTGGACGACCCCATGTCCTTCTGTCTCAGAGTTTCTTTCCCTAACATCTTTTCTTGGCCTCTCACAATTTACGGATTCTCCCATCCACAATGATGGGAACTCTCTTGATCTGGTTTTGTGTCGCCTCTGCTCATTTTCTAACCTTACCAATTCTCCTTTTGTGCTTTCTGATCTTAATCTTATCTCCTTCCGATACAAATTTCTTGCCTTTCTCTGGACACCCCTATCCATCACACATTCAGAAACCTCCGCTCTATAAATACTCAGAACTCTAGATACCATACAGTCCTCACTGTCCCCAATCTCCTCAGACACCCTCCAGTCCTCACAGTCCCCAATTTCCTCAAAGACCCCATACAGTCCTCACTGTCTCCAATTTCCTCATAGACACCATACAGTCCTCACTGTCCCCAATTTCCTCAAAGACCCCATGCAGTCCTCACTGTCCCCAATTTCCTCATAGACCCCATACAGTCCTCACTGTCCCCAATTTCCTCATAGACCCCATACAGTCCTCATTGTCCCCAATTTCCTCATAGACCCCATACAGTCCACATTGTCCCAAATCTCTCATCCCCTCTCACATATCCTCTAGTAATACCCATCCCATCGCACGTCCTCTAGTAATACCCGTCCCATCCCCTCTCGCACGTGTTCTAGTAAAACCCAACCCATCTCGCACGTCCTCTAGTAATACCCGTCCCATCCCCTCTCGCACATCTTCTAGTAAAACCCATGCCGTCCCTCCCCGCACGTCGTCTCGTAATACCCATCCTGTCCCCTCCCTCCACGTCCTCTAGTAATACCCATCCCATTCCTCCCCACACATCCTCTAATAATACCCATCCCATTCCTCCCCACACATCCTCTAATAATACCCACCTTCCTTTTTCCCCTCCCCCTCACACGTCCTCTAGTAATACCCATCCCGTCCCTCCCGCACATCCTCTAGTAATACCCATCCTGTCCCCTCCCGCACGTCCTCTAGTAATTCCCATCCCGTCCCCTTTCGTCCTCTAGTAATTCCCATCCCCACCCATATATCCTCTAGTAATTCCCATCCTGTCCCTCCCCCCACGTCCTCTAGTAATACCCATCCTGTCCCTCCCGCACATCCCCTAGTGATACCCATCCCGTACCTCCTCTAGTAATACCCATCCCGTACCTCCTCTAGTAATACCGTACCCGTTTCTAGTAATACCATCTGTCCCCCGAATCTCTAGTGATATCATCCCCTCCCCGCAGTCCCAGTTGCTCTAGCCCTGATCCGACGACGAGGAAGAAGTGTCCAGGTTCTCTCGCCCCCACCCCTGCTCTGTGCCCATTCCCCACACTTGTCATCCATTTCCCGCTGCCCTCCTCCCTTTCTGCAATCTGTAACCTCTGGGATCTTTCCAACCACCTTTAAACACGCTGCTATAACCCCTTCACTAAAAAAGTCGACTCTGTCCTGTCCTGCGCTGCTAATTACTGACCAGTCTCTAACCTGCCCTTCATCTCTAAACTCCTGGAACGCTTGGTCTACTCTCGCCTAATCCGCTATCTCTCTTCTCGATACTCTACAATCAGGTTTCCGCACCCTACACTCCACAGAAACTGCTCTCGCTAAAGTCTCTATTGATCTCCTAACAGCAAAATCTCATGGCAAATACTAGTTGCTTCTTCTGGATCTCTCTGCAGCGTTTGACACTGTTGATCACCATCTTCTCCTCAGCATGCTCCGTGCCATCGGTATCCAGGACACAGCTCTCTCTTGGTTCTCTTCCTACCTCTAACTGCTCCTTCAGTGTCTCATTTGCAGGATCCACTTCCTCTCCTCTCCCTCTTGCTGTTGGGGTTCCACAGCGATCAGTTCTAGGTCTTCTTCTCTTTTCAATCTACACAGCCCCCAAAGGACAAATCATCAGCAGATTTGGCTTCCAGCGCCATCTCTATGCTGATGCCTCTCACCTATACACCTATTCCCGTTATATCAACCCCACCCTGTTACAAAACACCCGTGATTGTCTGTCCGCTGTCTCCGACATCATGTCCTCCCTCTCTCTTAAACTAAACCTCACTAAAACTGAACTTCTACTCTGACAGGGAGATAGGAGTCCTAATGCAAGCCTTTAAATTCACTGACTGGTCCTGCAGAGAGGAGATCGGCGGCACACTAGGGAGGCTACAGGTATGAGAGAGTGTAGATCACAGGAAAGACTGTTTGGAAAGAAGAAGAAAACGCATATGCACATTGTTGGTTTTCTTTGTTCCTTTATCAGGTTCGGTTTTTGAACTCTCTATATGACACCTGTATGTTTCAGGCACTGGCCTGAAGAGTATTAATCATATTATGTGCACTGTACCATGTAAAAAATGTTGAAAATGCAATAAAAAGGTGTTTAAAAACAAAACAAAACTGAACTTCTGGTCTTTCTGACATTTACTAACCAACCCTCCTTTACCTTTTCTGTCTCCGTGTGTGGCACCACCATTACTCCAAGGCAGCAGGCCCGCTGTCTTGGGGTTATACTAGATTCCAATTTCTCTTCACTCCGTATATCTAATGCCCGCTCCTGCCCCTCAAGAACATCTCCAAAATCCGTCCTTTTCTCCCTGTAGAAACTACTCAAACTCTCTTTACTGCGCGTATTCTTTCTCGCCTTGACTCCTGTAACTCCCTGCTTATCGGTCTCCCTCTCTGCAAACTATCCCCTCTCCAGTCTGTCCTGAATGCAGCAGGCAGGCTCATCTTTCTCTTTAGCCGCTATACTGATGCCTCTACCCGGTATCAGTCACTGAACTGGTTGCCCATTCAGTACAGAATACAACATAACTTCATCACTCTCACCCATAAAGTTCTCCCCAGTGCTGCACCCGCTACATCTCCTCCCCTCTCTCTGTCTGGCACCATACCCGGTCTCTCCACAGCACTGCACCCCCTAAATATCCTCCCTCATCTCTCTACCACCCTACTCGGTCTCTTCACAGTGCTGCACCCCCTACATCTCCTCCCTCATCTCTGTCTACCCCCCTACCCAGTCTCTCCACAGCACAGTCACTGGTCAGACCACACAGGGGATATTGGAGACAGTTTTGGGCACCATTTCACAGGAGAGCAATTGTAGAGCTTGAACAGGTTCAAAGACGGCAATGAAAATTTATAAAAGTACTGGGTGGACCAAGATACCCAGAAAGAGAAGATTAGGGTTATTTAGTTTAGAGAAAAGACGGTTCCGAGGGGAAATAATAAATATATTAAAGGTAAATATAGAGATCTGTCCCAAGATCTATTTATACCCAGGACTGGATCCAGAACAAGGGGGCGTCCTCTACGTCTTGAGGAAAGAAAGTTTCTACATAAACATAGAAAGGGATTCTTTACTGTAAGAGCAGTGAGACTGTGGAACTCCCTGCAATCATGGTGAATTAAGGGTCTGGATCCATTTCTAGATGTAGTAATATAACAAATTATAGTAGGATTCTGGAGAAGAGTCTGTTCCTATCGATGCTCTGTTACAGCTGTGTATGGTCTATTATCTCCTCCTATCAATGCTCTATTACTGCTGGGTATTGTCTATTATCTGCCTTTCACCTTTTTAAATTGCCTCTTATCCTGCTGTGTATTGTCTATTATCTCCTCCTATATTAAATGTTTGGGTTTACAGCGGTGTGTTTTGGTCTATTATTTTCCTCCATTAAGGGAATTGTCTTTCTGCTTACTGTTTTTGTGTATTGTCTATTATCTCCCTTTTGATGCTCTATTACTGCTGGGTATTGTCTATTATCTCTTCCTTTTTATGCGTTATGTCTAATCTCTGTTTTGGGTTATTGTCTATTAATCTCCTCCTATCGATCTCTATTACTGCTGTGTATTGTCTATTATCTCCTTCCTTTTATTTGGGTTTTTTTTTTGCTCTATTACTGCTGTGTTTTTTATTTAGGTCAAATTTTTATTTTTTGCTCCTGTTATCTGGCTCCTGTATCTAGATCACACCCTGCTTGTGTCAAGGGTTAATACCAGGGCTGTGGAGTCGGCAAGCCAAACCTCCGACTCCCGACTCCCTCCTACACGGCGCATGTTTAAGTGATAACTTTACTGTAGTAAAATGGTATCAGGCCGTTTATCACCTTATGATACAATAATCAAGCTATTTAGGTAGAACAGACACGGACAAGCAAAAGTGTAACAAGGTTTTGATCTTTTGAACACTTCTGGGTGGAGTTGAAGAAAAAAGCTTTTATTTGTATCCAAGTCCAGTCTGCACCAACATTAGGAATGTGTAGAAGAGACCTGGGACCAGATTTTGGTCAAGAACTGCTTGAATCTGATCCGAGGCTCAGTAGGATTCAGGCAGTGTTGAAAACCAAAGGTGAATTTACCAAATACTAACAAAATAATAAAAATTAACATTTAGATTTTTAGGAGCAAAACAGTAACAATGCAGTTACAGGAAAGAATCTGTAGAACTAGGCAGATGCTAAATACTTACAAGTCAAATTTATGTATAAGATTGGTAAGATGATTGTATATAAAATTACAGTAGCCTCATGTACAAAGCTGTAGTGGATGGAGAGATATGGAGCCTGAACATCACAAGTTCAAAACATTGTTACCATTTTGCTTGTCAGTGTAAAATATATTTACTGGATATGACTTTAGAACACAAAAAATTGTAAATATGCAAAACACTGCAGGAACATTTGTTGAGTCTCTGAATT
Source organism: Phyllomedusa bahiana (assembly GCA_025379985.1). NCBI lineage: Eukaryota > Metazoa > Chordata > Amphibia > Anura > Hylidae > Phyllomedusa > Phyllomedusa bahiana. The sequence goes on along the minus strand of JAODAL010035011.1, from coordinate 34,340 downwards.
TGTTCTGAGAAATAATTTTGCCTCCATCAGGTCCTGCATACATGACCTCACATCTGATCTCATTATTTCCAGGCTAGAGAACGGCCTCTCTACACTAACTTGGGTTGGGGGCAAAGCGGTGACCACAGGGGCAACATCTCTAACAAAGTCAGGGTCTAAAGGAATTGCCTCAGCCACAGTCTGTGTTGATGAATGGTTGAACTCTTCTACTTGAACTCTTGAAAGGTGAAAAATGTTGCTGAAATCTGTTTGCCCTGGGAGCAGAATCTTTTCCCCTGGGGGCAGCGCTTTGCCCGCTCCATGTCATCAATTACACTCCTCATGCGATGAGGCTGAAGATATGGGAACAGTAGCAAGGGCAAGACCCAATTCCTCTTGCTCTTTGCACTGCATCGAACTAACTGGACCAACTTATTATATATTTTGGGAGTCTGAGTCGGTCCATTTTATGACGACTTACTCCTGCAAAATAGATACCGACTCCGACTCCACAGGCCTGGTTAATACACGTGCTTAATAAAAAGATGGTGCTGGCTCTCGGAACTACACACATTCCAGCAGAAGATTACAAGCGGGGGAGACACTGAGCCTGATAAGGGGAATAGAAATAGTTTATATATGCCACATGATGTCTATGTAATGCTTCGCTCACGGCACGTAAAAGATGTCTATAACTTGCTGTTGCTTAATAAAAGACAGGAAATGCTGACAGACCATCCGTGCAGCATGTGCAATAATGTAAATCTCTCGAGAAACATCTGGACTCCACCCTCGCCCCCCCCCCCCCCACCTTGATGTAGGAACCACCGTGCAGTTCCATCTAAATCAAAGTGGCGCCCAACATGGGGCACGGGTTCTGATCACTCAGAACCGGACTGAGGCAGTAACACCCACAGACACAAAGAGGGCCCCACACAAATAAGGTAAGATTGTTTTGCATTCTCTATCAGTGCGTCTCGTCTCTGTGGTCTGGTGTAGTCTCTAGCCCATCGATTCTTAATAGGTAATAGTGTTGCCTGTGGACGATTGTTGAACCCATCGAACGTCTCCTTGCGGGGTTTTTCTGTTTTATGTGTATTGAGTATTGCGAGACCCGCTGACTGGAGACCAGTTGGGTAAGCAGAGTATAGCTGCAGTAGGCGCACACCCTGTGGTAAAAAACTCCCGGTTGAAGAGGCCGGGAGGTGAGTGTTCTCGGTGGAGAGGAGACTGGAAATACAGCGGTCCGAGCTCAGCGACTCAATATTTGATACGTGTCTGTCTTGTGAATGTCCTAACCTTGTGCAAAGCTGGCTTAAAATTGTGTTTGAGGAATGATGAATGGGAGATAAAGGGTCATCTACAAGAGCCATATGCTGTATCTGATTTAGGCTGGTGGACAATGCCACCCTCTGGCTTTGCTGAGGATAAGGAACTTAGATTCGAGTCTCCCAGCAGTTTTGCCCAGAATCATAAGAACATAGATCTTTAGTGTAGAGAAGCAGTGCACCCGGACGTATTTTATCCTGGGTCTCGTAGATATAGAAAACAGAACGTTCAGGACAGAGTCAGGCAGTTGTTTAGGGAGGCGTTTTTTAAGACCAAGATGGGGCAGCGAGAGTCTAGAGAGGGTGGGGGCAGAACGGCAGGTTAGTTGATGGAAGACAGAGATGGAGGAACCCAGACTCGCAGAATGATGGATCTGATGAAAGGTGTTGAGATGGCTCCAACTGGGACGCTGCAAGATGGGACTTGGGTCTGTTGCCGATGGCTGAGGCTTGGTTTAAAACAGCAAAGCACATATATGAAGAAAGGTGGATGGAGGAAAAGACAACAAAGGAAGGCATTGCGTATGTGTATCATGAGCCTATTGATGCATGCAAGACAATGGTGAGTACTGTGCCATCACCCTATAATGGAGGATGGACTTGTTCTGTTTGTGGTGTGCAAAATCAGGGGTGGAGAGAGAATTGTAGCAACTGTGGGGCACCATGACCCAAGGAGGGCCAATCTGTGCCAAAAGTCATCCCTGCCCAAACCATCATACTGCCCACTCCAGTACCGCCTACTACACCCAGCATGCCCAGCCTACCAGAACCTCTGGTGCCCCTTCCATATCACCTCTGCCCCCCCAGCCACGCCTATTGGTTCCTTCTTGCCCCACCTATCAGAACCTCTGATGTCACTTCCGCTTCCTTCTGGGTTATCACCCACCCCTTCTGGGGTCAACACTTCCGGGAACAAGATGGTGTCGCCCATCGCTACTTCCTTATATCCAGTCATGAATGCAAATACTGGGGATATATGGTGTCCAGACACAGCAAGCCCTGAAGCAGGCAACCTTATGGTACTGGGGACAGAGGATGACCTGCACGGCGCTGTAGGAGGAGGCTCCAACAGCACGAAATTGACAAAGCAGGAGGAAGAACGAGCAGCTGAGCTCATACGAGAGGTCAGGGGAAATCGCCTGCTTGCCGCTGTGGGAAGCACACCAGCAGGCCAATTGCACAGCACATCCCAGGAAGGCCACTGGAGAAGTAGTCAGTTGGGCAGTGAGGAAGGAGTAGGAATCGACTATAGTCAGCCCCCTGATCTCACCAGCCTTTCTGTAAGGAGACTGGGAGAGAAGGCATGAATGTATTATGTCACGTTTTCCCCAAGCCAAGCCACCGTCCTTACCACCGAATTGCCTGACTCTGAGAAACAGCCTATGCCCTATTACAGGAAGATGGTACAGATTTGCAAAAATTATACAGCCACCTGCAAAGTAAGAGCAGGTGACTCAGACTGGCCTATTATGTAATTATGTAAATATGTAAAGATTGCCCATTATAGGGCTCAGTCAGTCCGCAGGATCTAGTGTAGAGAAAAGAAGGAAAGAAGCATGTAGAGAAGGTTAAAAACTTAATGAACATGTGTGGTTTTCCCCCGGAAGGTAGACTTCAACCTCAAATGTGGTCTTTAGCTGTGAAAAACAAGGGAGGGCTTGATGATAGCAAGCTTTTAGATGCTGCATTAGCTTGGAAAAAGACAGCTGAAGAGATATCAAAAGAAGGTTGTTCTGAAACTGAATGTAGGGATAAGAAAGGAAATGTTATTGGTTATAAGTATTGTTCGTTGAAAGAACAGCCACCACCTTATAATGGAGCTGATTCTAAGTGCTGGGAGTGTCCAAATTGTGGCCAGCAAAGTCCGCCCCTGCTGAGTATTGTGTTGCGTGTGGCAGAGGACGTCCAAATCCTGCTCCTTCCTGTCCACAAAAAGTTTCCAGTGCCACTGTCCCTCCCACTACCTCTCTCACTCCCACAACTCCAGTCACTTCCTCATCCCCTGATGAGTCATCTGATCCTGTCCCTTCCACCACCAAGGCCACGCCCCCTACACCCTCAATGCCTGGTGTTACTACTTCCGCACCCCCCTCCGGAAGTGCGTCACCTAGTCCAGCCCTTTCCTTTGCTGGTGGCCATCTTGAAACACCTGTATATCCTGTACTTACTGCGGAAGGTACGTACTATGTCCCAAAGGATCAGGTGACTCCCTTGTTTCCATTCACTTTAATGGATAGTCTCATTAATAGTCCTGTTTTCCGTGATCGGATGAGACAATTAAGGAAAGCAGTTGAATCAGATGAACCGCAGTTTGGCCCACCTTTGGAGTTCAGGCCAGATGAATCATCCTCCCCTACCCCAGAGTCCGGTTCCATGAACTGAGACCCCCCCACCTTGTCAATGAAAGATAGACCCCGAACCTGGGATCCGCAGGTTGAACGCTTCACCTGGTCCAATCAGATGGTCCTATCAGCCAGCCCCAGTGACATGACAACCCTCCGTGTTGAGGCCATAGGGAATGCAGCAACAACCAACTACTACATAGGGGCAGCCTCGCCAGAGACATAGTCCGAACTAGAGGGGAATTCATTCAGCATGACAGTGACCGCATCATAGAGAGCCATGAGAGCCAAACTTGCCACTACCAGCCCAAGGAATCTCCCTTGCAATCTTATTGTTCACGTTGTAGGTCCTGTATATGAGTTGTAACGTCAAATGTGAAAAAACTTTGAGACTCTCGGTTCACATATCATGATCAGAACATGTTTAAGCTGCCCACGACTTTCAACGTGGTCTCAAATCGGGCAGTCCTATCCTATCTTTACCTCTCAATCGAGCCAATCAGGCCTCTCACTGGGTCACCGACCTCCATTATTCAGAGAGAAAAAATAAAAAACACCCAACCTGCAAAGCTGCCCTTCTTATGACAGCCTGTGAGAGTGGGCGTAGTGTATTGCCCTTTTTGCAGAAATGTGCCGCTGGTGACGGTCTGTGTGTGTACATGTATAATTACATGTGTGCCGCAGCCCTGCCAGTGGCACCCAGGTTGCATACGTTTTTTCAGAAATGTTTTTGTGTGCAGAAACATACGTTATACTTGGTGTACATTGATTTTAACCTATATGGAAAGGAAGGGGTGCTTCCGTTTTGGGTTTCTGTCCCCGCCCTCTCTCTCAGGCTGTCATGAGAAGGGCAGCTTGCAGGTTGGGTGTTTTTTTATTTTTTCTCTCTGAATAATGGAGGTAGGTGACACAGTGAGAGGCCTGATTGGCTCGATTGAGAGTAAAGATAGGATAGGACTGCCGATTTGAGACCACGTTGAAAGTCGTGGGCAGCTTAAACATGTTCTGATCATGATATGTGAACGAGAGTCTCAAAGTTTTTTCATGTATGATAGATAGCATAAATGCTTCTTTAGGGATTTCGACGTAGTGTATTGCCCTTTTTGCAGTAACGTCAAATGTGTCTCCAATGCTCCCTTCTACTTCCTTCCAACGTTATGTTACAAAGATGCAACGTACTCAACCCTGCCTCTCTGCTTCCTCTCTCAAGGGGGGAATATACAGATCCCAGAGAGCATGTCTCCCCCAAACCTCCACTACCACGTGATGATGATGACCCAGATGCTTTCATTCATGAATGCCTTGAAGTCATGCAGCAAGGAGTGTCACATCTCCCCAACAAGAGCAATCATTAAAGTGAAAGCACATGGTAAACCGGGCTCAGAGGAGGCGAAAGGTAACCATCTGGCGGACCGTTGGTGGGCTCCACTACAACCACTGAGAGAGGAAGCAGTTGTGTTTGTAATGACAAGAGCTCAATCCAAGATGCAGAGGACCTGTGAAGTCCCGGAAAATGCAGTAATGGAACAAACAGGTCAGGCAGGGATAAAAACATTTAACTGTCCCTGCCCTGGCCAGAGATTTTACCAATAGCTCTGTATTCAGTAAGAAACATCCCAAGACAACCCACTGGCCTTTCTCTCTATGAAATACTCTTTGGGGGACCCCCGAGGGTGGGCAGGTACCATCCCCAACAGTTAAGTTTGGGAAATGATAGTCTTGTAAATTTTTTAATCTCTCTGTGTAAAGAATTGGAAGTAACACACGCTTTAGTCTCTTTTTCCATTCCAGATCCAAACTCTGATCCTGGTTGTCACTCTATTCAACCAGGATACTACGTACTGGTGAAGAAACACGTGAGAGAATCCTTGGAGCCTAGATTTGACGGCCCATTCCAAGTCCTTTTGACCACTCCCACAGCGGTGAAAGTTGAAGGGAAGAGTACATGGATCCATGCATCGCACTGCAAAAAGGTCTCCTCCTATATGGCCTGAAGGAAAGATTCCAGACAAAGATCCCTCCTCACTAGAATGACTCTTACTAGGCAACAAACTGGTAAAAAATGTGGTTATATAGGAGCTTGCAATCCATTGGTTCTCAATATCGAGTCACCCCAACCCGTAGACTCAGAAACCTATGTGATGGGTACACATATATATATATATATATATATATATATATATAGGATGTTATGGTTGTTCCCATTTTGGTAAATTCAAGCTAGAAGATATGGTGGGCTCTCCCAAGTGACTGCGGCTCCAGAATAAGTCAAAACCCTGGGAATCCAACCCTTTGGCTCCCAAAATCCAAACATTCAAACAAATGGTGGCCATGGCAAATCCCACTTTTGAAGACACCCTGGCAATGTAAACAGGGTATAATGAAATAAATGCCTCAGTGGAATGGCTAAAGTATACTGCCCAAAGCCAAAATAAAACTAATTGTTATGTTTGTGCTAGTGCCAAGCCCCATCTGGGTACAGTACCCCTAACTATGTAGAAGAGTGTTTTATGAGTTTGTTCACCAACACATCTACAAACCACAGTCCCTGTGAAGATTGGAAAGTTAAGTATCTATCCCATAGTTACCAAGACCCCAAAACCAGGGGAAGGCGCCACAATCTATCCAGGGAATTACACTTGTTACGAGTCCACCTCAGGTAATAGATTTATAGGCAACTTTAGTGAAGGTTTTTGTGCCAATTTCAGTTCACTGGATGCGTCCAAAGATCAGAATCAGCACCGCTCCCTAGTAGACATCTATTGGATTTGTGGTGATGGTAATCTGAGGAGCAGGTTAGAGAGTAACTGGACGGGTCTATGTACGCTCACCAACTTATTCATGCCTTTCCACATACTGTCCAATCCAGAGGACCTTGGCATCTTGGAAAGTAACTCACATAGCAGAGACAAGAGGGAGGCCAGCTGACAATTTTGACCCAAACATATACATAGATGCCATAGGTGTCCCAAGGGGGGTCCCTAAGGAACTTAAAGAGCGTGACCAAGTCAAGCAGGGGGTTCTCTCATTTTTTATGCCCCATGTGGTCATTAATGAAAATTTTGACTGACCTGTTTAACAACCAACAGAGGTTTATTAATTACTCTAGGGATGCTCTCCAGGGTCTAGCCAACCAACTTGATCCCACCTCTACCATGACGTTCCAGAATAGAGTGGCTTTGGACATGATTTTAGCAGAAAAAGGAGGTGTTTGCAAAATTATTGGGGACAGTTGTTGCACATATATTCCAGACAATACTGGTCCCACTGGGAAGGTGACGATGGCCTTGACAAAATTAGATGATCTGTCCAAAGAGTGGAAGGAGAACTCTGGAGTGAAGGACCCATGGGACAGTTATTTTGGGTGGATGTTAGGATGGCAGAAGTGGTTAACTCAAGTAGGCACCGCCATAGTTATAGTTCTGATACTGATGGCAGTGATTCTCCTGTGTATTGTCCCTTGCATAAAAAAAGATTATAACAAAGAGTATTGATAATGTAACCCCAACTTTTCCTATGGTTAACAGTGAGACAATATGCATTGATGCTGAGACCCATATAGCTTCCCAGAGAAACACAATTCTTTATCAAGATTAGGATCCAGATGATTAAAAGGGAAAGAATAGGGGCCTGTCAGGGCTGGGAAAGTCCAACTACAAAGGGGGGGGGGGGGGGTCACTCGCATAGGAGTGGCTCATCTCAAACCTGGTGAAGCATCCACATCCCTTTTCCCGCCCAGCTCTGGCAAGCACAGGTAATTTTAGATTAGGGGAAGAAACAATGTGAAACAAACTCAGGGTCAGAGTGTAATAATGTTTTAGGGGGGATTGTGAGGGGAAACATTTTTCTAATGCTTTTGTAATGGAGTTTGTGGTGCAAAAACATTATTACACATATAAGCTTAGCTGAACAGCACAGACACTCCAAGATGGCGCCCGTTTCCTGGACCACTCCCCACTATGTTCCAGCATGGACCTGGGTGGAAACCATGAACATATCTGGAGAACCAATCAACTAGTGCCACATTCCTGAAGACTGCAAGAAACAAAAAGGAACTTAACTATGCCCTGAAGCCAGTTTGTAAAAATCCATTGTATTGTAATAAAGTCATTCATTCTGGGCCTGCTTTACACTGAGAAGGAACTCATACCAGCTCTCTGTGTTTTGGTGTCATTTCTTCACGCCGGCACTCAGTGTTCAATTTGGACAGCAGTAGTCACGCGGTGTACCCCTGAACCCCAACAGAAGGAAGCCCAAATGCATTCCTAGTGGATACCGGTGCAGCCAGAAGTGTGATCCACAGTTGTCATGTCACCCCTGACCTCCTGGCCAGAGTACAAGTCTCTTGTGTGGGGGTGGATGGAGTACCAAGGAGGAATCGACTAACAGTCCCACTTCTGGTCAGTCTGTACCCAGCCTCAAGCCTGCTATCAGAATTCACTGTTTCTGACTAGTGATGAGCGATTTAATCGCGAAAAGATTAAATCGAGTAAATTATTACAGTTTTCTCGATCGGATTTTTTCCCTTAAAATAGAATCATAAATCGCAATCGAGAATTCAGATCGCACCATTTTCGCCGCTTCCTGTACTTTTGGCGGCCAGTCAATCAGTGCAGATCCTGCTTTATCTGTTGTCACTGTATTGCCTGGTGAACGCCATTTTGATTACAGCTTGTGAACTGAACACATTGCTCTCTCTGCACTGCTTTTTTCAAAGCAGGCAGACACACTATTTCCCAGCCATTCCACCAAGGAAAAGCGGCTAGAGAGATTAGGTCGGGTTGGTGTACGGCAAGATTAGGGAATCCTAGACAGTAGTAGTCAGATTTTGATATAGCTGTATACTGTATTCTTTGCATTGCCCAAAAGTTCCTTGCTGCATTTTTTTGCGGGGGCAGCTTGTGCACAAGACACTGTTATGGAAATCTCTCAAAAGAAATCACTGTGATATACTGGTTTAATGCAGACATTTAATTCGTGCCATAATGTCTTTGCTGCAGTTTGTGTGGACAGCCAGTGTACAGGACACTGTTAGGAAATCTGCTCTAAAAAGAAATTGCTGATATACTGGCTTTTTGCAGACAATTTAATTCCATGCCCATAATGTCTTTGCTGCAGTTTTGGGGGGACAGCTGGCGTAAGAGACACCGTTCTTCCATAAGACCTCATTTCACGCATATTCCATAGAAAAAAATTCTATTTCTAATCCTAGTCGGTTGTCGCATAAGACCACATTTCTGAGATATTCCGTAGACAAAAAATCTATTTTTAGCCCTAGTTGGCTGTTGTAAATTACAAGGACTGAAGCAAGAACACTTGATTTGGTGTCAGATGTTTTCCATAACACCCCATTTCACAGATATTCCATAGAAAAAATTATTTTTCTTCTCCCATTTGCCACTTACAAAGTATGGGCATTTAAGAACACTGTTTTTGCTGGTTTTGGGGTGATGCTGCTGTAAGAGACAGCAATAGTCAAGGTCTTATTAAAAAAATAAAATCTTGTTTAAAAAACTCATTTCTTCTTGAGTGTCCATAAGGGCATTTATGCTGGTTTTGGGGTCATGCTGCTGTACAGTAATAGAAAAAAATATATTTCTAATCCTAGTTGCCAATTATAGGGATTTAAGAACACTTTTGATGTGCTGTCAAGGTTCTTCCATAAGACCCCATTTCACAGATATTCCATACAAAAAAAAATATGTTTCTACTCCTATTTGCCACTTACAAAGGCATTTAAGAACACTGTTTTTGCTGGTTTTGGGTTCATGCTGCTGTAAAAGACAGGGATAGTTAATGTCCTATAGAAAAAAAAATCTTGTTTCAAATATTAATTTCTTCTTGCTTATTGCGAGTGTCCAAATGGTCATTTTTGCACTTTTTTGGGTGATGCTACTGTAAAAGACAGTGATAGTCAAGGTCCCATTCCCAAAAAATTGTTTCACATAGTCATTTCTTCTTGCTAATTTTATTCTGAGTGTTCGAAAGGTAATTTTTGCTGGTTTTGGGGTCAGGCCACTGTAAAAGACACCAATAGTGAAGTTCGTATTGAAAAATACCTTATTTCCCATACTCCTTTCTTATTTCACACGCATCAAGGCAATCAAAATGATCAGCAGTTACTGGGTGGCCACCCTCCTTGATCCACGTTACAAATCAAAAGTCACCAATTTCCTTCCACCCACACAAATTGACAATAGAATGCAGACATTTGACCAACTCGAGACATCTGCTGCGTCTTCTTCACGTTCTAATGTCACGGTGGAACATCAGCAGCAACGCGGCAGCAGCAGAATGGCAAGTAGCTGTAGCATTGAAAAAAAGCTTATTTAACATAATCATTTCTTCTTGCTAATTTTATTCTGACTGTCCATAAGGGCATTTTTGCTGGTTTGGCGTCAGGCTACTGTAAAAGGGGTGCCAGGAATGTCAATAGGGCAGTACTCCTGTCAGGGGCCCTAATCAAAAAGAGGCCCAGTGATACGTTAAAATATAGGAACTAGTAATGGGTGGGCACCCCATTTGATTTAGCTGCATGGGGCCCTGAAACAGTTAATAGATGACCGACGGCAGCCCTGGCTACCACTGCACCCACTATAGCTACGGCCCTGCCAGTTGAACCTACATGTTCGCTGTTGGGATGTTCTTGCTGCCATCACATATATCACATATTCTTGGGCCCTGGTGCAAAAAGTGATAGGGGGCTCCTGCCAGTTACCATGTGCCATTTCCAATACTGGCGTCTTCTCATGTGTCACAGGGGCCCCGTCGCAACCGCTACCACTGTACCTGCTGAGGCGACGCGGTCCTCATCTTGACAGTTAGCCATTGAAAGGAATTAACTATTTTAGCCTGTGATTTTTTTTCTTTGACTCTTGGAGCCAAATTGTCTTCACTAAGTTGTACCACGGATCCACTTTACTGTTAAGGATGGTAATTCCAGCTTCTTCTCACCTGTTTCGGTATAAAAATTAACCAGATTATCTTCTCCCATTGACTTTAATGAGAATCGGCGATCGATTGAGAATCGATACGATTTTCTTTAAAAATCGGCAAACGACGCAATCACGATTTTTTTGCTGATCGCTCATCTCGCTTCAGCTGTATTGTCCCTCCAGTGACAATACAGCTGAAGCCTGGAGCGCAGCCACCAAGGAAGCCACAATACCCGCTCTCCATCGCCCTATTAGAGGCAATCTCCAAGCAAATAAAGGCACTTCTTCAGAAATCAAGCCATAGTGAAATGTACCTCCAAGAGCAACACGCCTCTCTTCCCTGTGAAGAATGTGGCAAAAGGCCAGCCACCCCAACTTTGCATGGTCCAGGACCTCTGAGCAGTTAATGAGGCCATCATCTTGGAGACCCCCATTGTGTCAAATCCGCATACCAATGTGCCTCCAGACTCCACATACTTCACAGTGATTGACCTGAAAAAGGCCTTCTTCAGCGTCCCTCTTGATCCTACATGTCAATATACCTTCGCCTTCAATCATCAGGGAACCCAATATACTTGGACAGTAATGCCACAAGGGGCACAGAAGAGCCCTAGTCAATTTTCCAAGGCTAGGTCTTTTGTACTGTACTACAACAACGGAAAGACTTGCATACTGTGTGGATCATACTTCAATATGTGGGCGACCTAAGTCTATGCACAGACACCCTTCTGATGGCAGAAGAAGCCTCTGAATCACTCCTACTGTTTTTGGTAGAACAGGGTTGCAAAGTTTCTCTGAAGAAAGTCCAATGGTGCCCAGAGCGAGTGACATTTCTAGGACACTGCCTTTCTCATGAAGCAAGACACCACACAACTGAAAGGAAGAGGGCAATACAAGAAATTCAGGTACCCAAAAGGTGCCAAGCATCTCCAGACCTTCCTTGCTCTAATATCCTACAGCCGCTCCTGGATACCAGGGGCATCCACTCTCATGCAATCTTTGTATGAGGCAGTGAAAAAAACTCCCTTCCAGATTGATGAAATGCTTTGGAGTCCTTTCAGAAGCTGAAAGCAGCCATTGCTAGTGACCCTGCACTAGGCATCCCGGACTACCAGAAGACCTTGAAGCTCTTTGTATCGGAAAGGGATGGACACGCACTGGGTGTTCTGGTACAGGCCCATGCAGGCAGAAACAGACCAATTGGATACTACTCTGCAAGGCTGGACCCAGTTGCGAGGGGGAAGACCATTCTGTCTACGAGCTGTATTTGCAGCTGGATAAAACAGCCGATATCGTACTTGGACACTTCCTCATCCTGGTGGCACCTCATGAATATCTCTGCAATTCTAAACCAGACACAACCCAAGCACATGTCTGTGGCCAGACATTGGAAACTCCAATGTGCTCTCCTCATCCTGGACAATGTCACACTCCTGGCATGCTGCATTCTAAATCCATCTGTCCTCCTTCTGCTTTCAAGAGAAGACAGTGGAATGGAGAAGGGGGGAGAGACAAAAGACGAGGACACCCACACCCATGACTGCTTTGAAGTGATGCAGATGGAGACATCCCACCTACCATCTGTCTCAGATTACATATTCCGGGTTTGTGAATGGTTCTTCTATGTGGATGGTTCCAGATTTGCAGACAAGAAAAGGCAGCTACCACATGGGATACGCAGTTACAACGGCGGATGCAGTATTGGTAGCAAAAAGTTTGCCCTCCCACAAGTCAGCACAAGAGGCAGAACTGGAGCCTTGCTCACAGCCTGCAGACTGCCCAAGGATAAGACAGCCAACATCTTCACAGACTCCAGATATGGAGTGACGCACAACTTTGGCCCTGTCTGGAAGTCACCAGGGTTCCTGACAGCAGCAGGGACTCCAGTCAAGCATGAGAAAGAGAGCTCATGGATGCGCTCCTGCTGCCACAGAAGGTTGCCATCTTGAAAGTGAAGGCACATGGAAAACTCAACACTGAGGAGGCGAAAGGAAACTACAGAGCTGACAAAGCGGCAAAGGAAGCGGCCTTAAAGGACGACTGTGCACCCACTATGGTCACAAAAGAGGCAACAACCACAGATCTTACATCCAAGTCTCTACCATACAAACTACAACAACAAGCAGCAAAAGCAGAAATAGAAACTTGGAAGAAGAAAGGAGCTAAAGAAGGAGAAGAGAGGATTTCCCGAGTTGGCAGATGCCCTTTTCTGCCTAGGGCCCTACATCCAGCAGTTGTTCAGTAGGCGCATGGGCCGGGACACTTGTCTAAGACTTTAACGAATGGATTGATCGACAAGTACTACCTAGCACCAGGAATCTCCAAACTAATGGACTCCTTCACCAGAGCTTGTGTTACCTGTGCTGAATGCAAGCCCGAGAAGCAGGTAAAAGTACCACCCAAACATCTGGCAAAACCTCTCCATTCTTTCCGACGGAACCAGATTGATCACATACAAATGCCCAAGTCAGGAAGATATGAATAAGCCATCGTCATCGTGGATATGTTTTCAGGATGGCCAGAAGTGTTCCCTGTAGCCGACATCACAGCAAAGGCAACAGCCAAGAAGCTACTAACTGAAGTAGCATGTCGATATGGAGTACCAGAAGTGATTGAAAGTGATCGGCATTTACAGCCACCCTGATGAAGGACATTTGGACAGCCCTTGGAAGCAGTCTAGCATACTACTGCATTGGCTAAATAGTTGTCTCTTATACATTTCAGAGTTTTCTCCTCCATTCCAGATTCAGACTCAGACGTTGCTGCCCATAAGCTAAAGCCTGGAGACTGGGTCTATGTGAAGAAGTTTGTGCGTAAAACCCTAGAGCCGAGATTTGAGGGGCGGCACAAAGTCCTGCTGACCACAACCACATCTGTCAAGGTAGCAGGAAACCCAACTGGATTCATGCTTCACACTGTAAGATCGCTCCAGCCCCCGAGATGAAGCGGATGCTGCTCCTACTGATGTTAAGTAGCTATGTTGTCTTAACCCTTGTTCAGAACCCATCAGTGGCCATTGCAAAGGAGAGAGGGACGGTCACTTTTTAGTATAACTCATCCAGTGCTCACGTGGCCACATTTTCCTTTGATTTTTGTGATGTACTATGTTGTCCCGAGCTTCCCATACAGTGTAATATCTACAATGATCAATCTTCTGCTGTACGGTGCATATACTTGTGCGTGACTGACGAGTACTGGGGATCACAGCATGATCTTTTTTACGTGTTGCTGTTTATAATGTGGTTACAATAAAGTCGCGCATTTTTACCTTCTATCCCATCGGGCTGAGGTGATTTCCGAGCACAGTGTTCCTTGTCGGCTAGCTGTATCCAGTACACCTGTTTTAACCCCTTAACGACCATGGACGTATGAGTACGTCCCAGGGCAGCTAAGGGGCTTTGCAGGGGGATCGCTCCGCGACTCCCCCGCACAGCTGCCGGGTGTTAGCGGCTAATCGGCACTAACACCCGGCAGTAACAGCGCCGGTGGGTGGCTCCACCCACTGGCGCTGTTTAACCCATCAGGCACCGCGGCAAAGATGGCCGCGGCATCTGAATGAACGTCGATCGGTGCCGCGCACCAATCGTTATGGTCATCAGCATCAGCGGTGGTGGGGAGCCCTGTGAAGGCTCCCATCACTTACATTTGCCGGTTTGCCCCACTTCCGGCCGTAGACAGGAAGTGGGGAAACCGCCATCTTTGTGCACACTAATGCATTGCCTAGTGTGGTCAAGCACCATAGGGGGACTAAATGTTACAGTAAAAAAAAAAAAAAAAAGTTTTAAAGTACAAAAAAAAAAGTATTAACAAATACTCCCCCTTTCCCCATTTTACAAATAAAATCATTAAAATATAAAAAAAGTTACACATACTTGGTATCGCACGCGTCCGAAAAAGTTCATCTATAAAAAATCTAACATTTATCCCGTACGCTGAACACCGTAGAAGAAAAAAAAATTCCAAACGGCAAAATTGTGTTTTTTTGGTCATTTAACGTCACTCAAAAAATGGAATAAAAATGATCAAAAAAAGTCGCATGCATTCCAAACTGCTAGCGAAAAAAAGACATTTTTAGCCCGAAAAAAAATTTGCCCCCCTTACTGATGTCCGTAGGTGTTAGTTTTTCAAAAAAAAAAGTTATTGGTCGAAAAAAATGGCGCCGTGGGGGCCAAATTTTTCAAAAATAAAAAAAAAATTTTTAAGGGGTCCCAAAACATAAAGGCCCCCCTTTCCATGTTTGGCATTCCGGATGTGTAAACAACCTGTAGAATAAGATAACACATTATATTTATGAAGTTTTGACGTGAAAAAAAAAAAAAAAAACCCCCCAAAAAATAGGGCAAAAAATATTTTTTTTCACAATTTTGTCCCATTGGGGAATTTTTTTGCGGTTTCCAGTTATTCTTTAGTTAGGAAAAACCCCAAAATAGAATAATCTTTGTCCCGCAATAAAAAGCCCTCATGGGTTTATGTAGGGGAAAAAAATAAAAAGTTTGGCTTTCAGAAGGCGAGGGGGGGAAAAAAAAGACCTTTCCCCAAAAAAAAAAAAAAAAAAAAAAAAAAAAAAAAAACGCCGGGTCCTTAAGGAGTTAATTTGTACTCCCCGCCAGGCCGCAGGGCTGGGGCGACGTGGGGGAATACCCCCTAGGATCCCCCCCGTTATGAGGACTTATTAGGGCTGTAGGTGGCTCACTTTTCCTTTTTTCTTTTTTTTGCGATACAGACCCAAAAGACTGCCTTTAAAAACGGAAAGATAAAAGGGGACAGGGGACCCCCCTATGACAAGATGAGTCTAAAAAAAAATCGGGAAAAACCTGCCAAAGAATAGGGAAAATACCAGGGTGAAAAGCATCCCCTAACTTTAAAAAATTGAAAACCCTTGGAGAATGGGGGGGGGGAAAAGTCCTGGGAGTCTACATACGAAGTGGGGGAGGAGGGTGGGGGGGGGGGGGGGGGGGGGCCCGTTTTGAAAAAAAAAAAAATTCGTTGAAAGAAAAAACCATGACCAGGAAAGGGTTTGGGGAGCCCCAGAAACCCCATTTTGTCAAAACCCCGCTTATGCCCATGTACAGACCTTGCAGATTATGGAGCCATGGTGATCCACCCTTGACGGGAACCCTAGGGTAAAAGCCCGGGTTTTAGATTAAAACTGTGGCTGAATGGGGTAAATTACACTGTCCAAACAATAAAAAAAAAAAATGCTATGTTATTCAGCTCCCAGACCCCTATGGGTTTTTACGTCCATTTGAATTCCCGAGGCACCCAACAGAATGTTTTTCTTGTTTATAACAAAACCCCACCACGTCTTCCCCTGCCTGTGAGGACTGGAACCCCCCAAGTACCCAATATCCAAAAAGAAACAAAGGCCAACAGTTGGGGTCACAGTCTACCCAGGCAATTAAAAACCTCCCCTATACGTAGTGGAAAAGGGGAGATTCGGGTAAATTCCCCTTAAGGAAAAGGTTATTGCTCCACATCCAGTAACATCAGTGGCAGCCTTCTACAAAATCAGGTCCAATCCCTAGGGGACATTTATTGGATATGTGGAGATCTTAAACTTAGGACCAAACTGGAGGGCAACTGGACCGGACAATGTGCCCTAAGTTACTCATCCCATTCCATATATTGAGTGAGGGGTCAGAAGATGGTGACCCCAGTGAGACAGTGAGAGCCAGGAGGAGAAGGGAAGCCTCCCCAAAGGGCAGCTTTGACCCCCATGTGTATATTGATGCTATAGGAGTCCCAAGGGGGGTCCCTGATGAGTTTAAGGCAAGGGACCAAGTGGCTGCTGGGTTTGAATCTCTGCTACCAATCACTGTCAACAAGAACGTAGATTGGATAAACTACATATATTATAACCAGCAGATTTGTAAATTACACCAGAGATGCCCTACAGGGCCTGGCAGATCAGGAGGGCCCGACCTCTGCCGCAGCCCGCCACCTCAGGAGGGCCCGACCTCTGCCGTAGCCCGCCACCTCAGGAGGGCCCTGGACATGGTGTTGGCTGAATAAGGAGGAGTGTGCAAAATGATTGGGGAAACCTGTTGTACTTTCATCCCACATAATACAGGACCGAACGGTAAAGTGACTGTGTCCATTAAAAAGTTGTCAAATTTCGCAGACAAACTAAAAGAGAACTCGGGTATCACTGACCCTTGGGGGCTTAGTTGGTTGAAGGGATGTCAGGGGAATTAGTGCAGGTGGGGATTGTGTATTTTATTCATTCTCGCAGTAATTGTGCTGTGTTCTCCCTTGTTTGAGGAAACTATTTGTGAAAGCTGTGGACCAGACTACTCCCATCATGGTGTATTATGGAACAGAGACACCATTCCTTGAGGGAAAGCTGATGCCAGAAGTTCTCCGAATGGCCGCCTATGCCCCTCTTCAATGGCCGCCTATGCCCCTCTCCAACCGCACGTCCCATCAAAGAACTAGACCAGATAATGTAGGGTGACATAGGGTGAACCCAGGGTTAGTCTGCGGGGTCGCTCTTCTCAGGGTGGTAACCACACTAAGGGATAGAATAGGGCAAAGATCAGGGAAAGATGAAAATCATTTCAAGGGGGGACTGTTATGGAATGTGTTAGGTGAATGCCTGTGTCTAGGTACACCCCGTTTGTGTTAAGTGTTAATACACGTGCTTGATAAGATGGCGCCGACTCTCACAACTACTACTAAAAAAAACTACAAGCAGGGGAGACACCGAGCCTGATAAGGGGAACAAATATAGATAGTTTACATATGCCACAAGATATCTATGTAATGCTTTGCTCACGGCACGTAAAAGATGCCTATATAATTCGCTGTTGGTTAATAAAGGACAGGAAATGCCGTCAGACCGTTGACTGGGTGATGTGTGTTTTCCTCCATGCTGCACGTGCAATAATATAAATCTCTAGAGAAACATCTTGGCTTCCCCCAACTTGGGGATAGGAACTGTCTTGCAGTTCTGTCTAAATCACTGCTATCGATGCTCTATTACTGCTGGGTATTGTCTATTATCTCCTCCTATCGATGCTCTATTACTGCTGGGTATTGTCTATTATCTCCTCCTATCGATGCTCTATTACTGCTGGGTATTGTCTATTATCTCCTCCTATCGATGCTCTATTACTGCTGTGTATTGTCTATTATCTTTCCCTATTGATGCTCTATTACTGCTGGGTATTGTCTATTATCTCCTCCTATCGATGCTCTATTACTGCTGAGAATTGTCTATTATCTTTCCCTATTGATGCTCTATTACTGCTGAGTATTGTCTATTATCTCCTCCTATCGATGCTCTATTACTGCTGAGTATTGTCTATTATCTCCTCCTATCGATGCTCTATTACTGCTGAGTATTGTCTATTATCTCCTCCTATCGATGCTCTATTACTGCTGAGTATTGTCTATTATCTCCTCCTATCGATGCTCTATTACTGCTGAGTATTGTCTATTATCTCCTCCTATTGATGCTCTATTACTGCTGAGTATTGTCTATTATCTCCTCCTATTGATGCTCTATTACTGCTGAGTATTGTTTTATCTCTCCTATTGATGCTCTATTACTGCTGGGTATTGTCTATTACCTTTCCCTATTGATGCTCTATTACTGCTGGGTATTGTCTATTATCTCCTCCTATCGATGCTCTATTACTGCTGGGTATTGTCTATTATCTCATCCTATCGATGCTCTATTACTGCTGAGTATTGTCTATTATCTCCTCCTATTGATGCTCTATTACTGCTGGGTATTGTCTATTATCTCCTCCTATTGATGCTCTATTACTGCTGAGTATTGTCTATTATCTTTCCCTATTGATGCTCTATTACAGCTGTGTATTGTCTATTATCTGCTCCTATCGATGCTCTATTACAGCTGTGTATTGTCTATTATCTCCTCCTATTGATGCTCTATTACAGCTGTGTATTGTCTATTATCTGCTCCTATTGATGCTCTATTACTGCTGGATATTGTCTATTATCTCCTCCTATTGATGCTCTATTACAGCTGTGTATTGTCTATTATCTCCTCCTATCGATGCTCTATTACAGCTGTGTATTGTCTATTATCTGCTCCTATTGATGCTCTATTACAGCTGTGTATTGTCTATTATCTGCTCCTATCGATGCTCTATTACAGCTGTGTATTGTCTATTATCTGCTCCTATAAATGCTCTGTTACTGCTGTGTATTGTCTATTATCTGCTCCTATCGATGCTCTATTACAGCTGTGTATTGTCTATTATCTCCTCCTATAGATACTCTATTACTGCTGTGTATTGTCTATTATCTCCTCCTAAAGATGCTCTAATAATGCTGACTATTGTCTATTATCTTTCCCTATCGATGCTCTATTACTGCTGGGTATTGTCTATTATCTTTCCCTATTGATGCTCTATTACTGCTGAGTATTGTCTATTATCTTTCCCTATTGATGCTCTATTACTGCTGGGTATTGTCTATTATCTCCTCCTATCGATGCTCTATTACTGCTGTGCTTTGTCTATTATCTGTCCCTATTGATGCTCTATTACTGCTGGGTATTGTCTATTATCTCCTCCTATAGATGCTCTATTACTGCTGAGTATTGTCTATTATCTCCTCCTATTGATGCTCTATTACTGCTGAGTATTGTCTATTATCTCCTCCTACTGATGCTCTATTACTGCTGTGTATTGTCTATTATCTTTCCCTATTGATGCTCTATTACTGCTGGGTATTGTCTATTATCTTTCCCTATTGATGCTCTATTACTGCTGGGTATTGTCTATTATCGCCTCCTATTGATGCTCTATTACTGCTGAGTATTGTCTATTATCTTTCCCTATTGATGCTCTATTACTGCTGTGCTTTGTCTATTATCTGTCCCTATTGATGCATTATTATACAGGTTTGGTCTCTGTGACATGTGATGTTATCTGTGTCTTCTGATTGGTCGGTATATAAACCTGCGTCTAAGGATTCAATATTTTGATGACCTTGGGCCGCCCAGTATGAGCGGGTGACAGGGAGCACTAATCCCCCACAATAACACTCTGGATATTACAATGGGGGGCGCTGACCAAAGAAGAAGACAACCAAAAATTATAAAATAGAAATGGAAAACCTTTATTCATATCCAAACTGATAAAATACAAAAGCACCCCCTATGGGCCATTGGGCAACTCTCTACTCTGGATTCAAGCGCTGCTGCGTGACAGCGGGGGCCACCGGACACATGGAAATCTGCGGGCCTGGCACAGGGAGGCACTCACCTTAGGGGCCCCAATGGCTTCAGAATGAACCTCCTGTATCTCAGAGAAGGCCTGCTCCAGATCCAGAGACGTGACAGGGAAGCCAGCAGCCAAGATGCCTTCTTCATCCTTTTCCGAGAGCGAACTACAAAGGCCAGCAGAGAGAGAAGGAGTGCTACAACACTGTGAACAGAAAGAACGACGACCACAGCAGAGGGTGTGGAAGGCGGCGGGCGAGAGGCGGCGAGGGAGAGGAGGCGAGGCGGCGCGGGAGAGGAGGCGAGGCGGCGCGGGAGAGGAGGCGAGGCGGCGGGGGAGAGGAGGCGAGGCGGCGGGGGAGAGGAGGCGAGGCGGCGGGCGAGAGGAGGCGAGGCGGCGGGCGAGTGGAGGCGAGGCGGCGGGCGAGTGGAGGCGAGGCGGCGGGCGAGAGGAGGCGAGGCGGCGGGCGAGAGGAGGCGAGGCGGCGGGCGAGAGGAGGCGAGGCGGCGGGCGAGAGGAGGCGAGGCGGCGGGGGAGAGGAGGCGAGGCGGCGGGGGAGAGGAGGCGAGGCGGCGGGGGAGAGGAGGCGAGGCGGCGGGGGAGAGGAGGGCGAGGCGGGCGGGGGAGAGAGGAGGCGAGGCGGCGGGGGAGAGGAGGCGAGGCGGCGGGGGAGAGGAGGCGAGGCGGCGGGGGAGAGGAGGCGGCGCGGCGGGGGAGAGGAGGCGGCGCGGAGGGGGAGAGGAGGCAAGGCGAGGCGGCGGGGGATAGGAGGCGAGGCGGGCGCGCGGGGGGGGGCGAGGCGAGGGCGGCGCGGCGGGGGAGAGGGAGGCGAGGCGGCGCGGGGGCAGAGGGAGGCGAGGCGGCGCGGCGGGGGAGAGGAGGCGAGGCGGCGCGGCGGGAGAGGAAGGAGGCGATGGGGCGCGGCGGGGGGAGAGAGGCGAGGCGGCGCGGCGGGGGAGAGAAGGAGGCGAGGCGGCGCGGCGGGGGAGAGGAGGCGAGGCGGCGCGGCGGGGGAGAGGAGGCGAGGCGGCGCGGCGGGGGAGAGGAGGCGAGGCGGCGCGGCGGGGGGAGAGGAGGCGAGGCGGCGCGGCGGGGGAGAGGAGGCGAGGCGGCGCGGCGGGGGAGAGGAGGCGAGGCCGGCGCGGCGGGGGAGAGGAGGCGAGGCGGCGCGGGGGGCGGGGGAGAGGGGCGAGGGTCCCGGCGCGGCGGGGCGGAGGAGGCGAGGCGGGCGCGGGGGGGGAGAGGAGGCGAGGCGGCGCGGCGGGGGAGAGGAGGCGAGGCGGGCGCGGGCGGGGGAGAGGAGGCGAGGCGGCGCGGCGGGGGAGAGGAGGCGAGGCGGCGCGGCGGGGGAGAGAGACGCGAGGCGGCGCGGGGCGGGGGAGAGGAGGCGAGGCGGGCGGGGGAGAGGAGGAGAGGGAGGCGAGGCGGCGGCGGGGAGAGGAGGCGAGGCGGCGCGGCGGGGGGGAGAGGAGGGGGCGAGGCGGCGCGGCGCGGAGGGGAGAGGAGGCGAGGCGGCGCGGCGGGGAGAGGAGGGGAGGGGGCGGGGGGGGGAGGCGGGCGGCGGGCGGGGGGGGGAGGGGGAGGCGAGGCGGCGCGGCGGTGGGGAGGAGGCGAGGCGGCGCGGGGGGGCGGGGGAGGGCGAGGAGGCGAGGGGGCGGCGCGGCGGGGGAGAGGAGGCGAGGCGGCGCGGCGGGGGAGAGGAGGCGAGGCGGCGCGGCGGGGGAGAGGAGGCGAGGCGGGGGGGAGAGGAGGCGAGGCGGGGGAGAGGAGGCGAGGCGGCGCGGCGGGGGAAAGGAGGCGAGGCGGCGCGGCGGGGGAAAGGAGGCGAGGCGGCGCGGCGGGGGAAAGGAGGCGAGGCGGCGCGGCGGGGGAAAGGAGGCGAGGCGGCGCGGCGGGGGAAAGGAGGCGAGGCGGCGCGGCGGGGGACAGGCCGGGAGGCGGCGCGGCGGGGGGAAAGGTGGCGGGGCGGCGCGGCGGGGGAAAGGCGGCCCGGCGGCGCGGCGGGGGCACGGAGGCGCGGCGGCGCGGCGGGGGAAAGGAGGCACGGCGGGGGAAAGGAGGGCACACTGGAAGAGGAGGTGGGCACAAGAGAAGAAGGGAAGAGAACACGGGGATGGAAGGGCATAGGGCACAGGTGTCAAACTGCGGCCCTCCAGCTGTTGGGAAACTACAACTCCCATCATGCATTTGTATAATCTATAACCGTGTGCATGATGGGAGTTGTAGTTTCCCAACAGCTGGAGGGCCGCAGTTTGACACCCCTGGCATAGGGGATGAGAGGACGGCATGGGAGAAGTAAAAACAAACAGTAGGTGAAGGGGGCGCGAGGAGAGAGCTTACCAGGAATCGCGCATTCGGCTGCAGGAAATGCGTCCAGCTCTGGAGAGCAAAGCACAGAGATCACCAACCACAAAACCCTGAAGAAGACACAAGGAGGCGTCACATCCCACCAGACAGGAGACAACTCCCACAATCCAGCGTTGATCAGTGAGAACCCAACAGCAATAAAACACACCGTGCGTCCTTCCCTACACAAGTCCAGGCCTCTCCTGCAGGGGGCGCAATCACTCCACAACACTCACCGCAGTCCTGCGCGCCAGGAGTGTGAGGTCAACATCTCTGCCGACTGGGACTGATGCCGTCAGGACAGTGATGAGGGAGAGGCGCTGCTCCTCTGTGGGGGCATTGAGGGAAACTTCATGTAGGAAGCAGGACTGAAGATCCAGAGGGACATCCTGAGCCCGAAAGGAAGTAGCGACCACCAGGAAGGGCAGCTCCCTGCAACATAGAGGGTGCAACTAATGAAGAGGACAGAGCGCCCCCATGACACCCATTACAGGAGAGGGACAGAACGAGAGGGCCCCCATGACACCCATTACAGGAGAGGGACAGAACGAGAGGGCCCCCATGACACCCATTACAGGAGAGGGTCAGAACGAGAGCGTCCCCATGACACCCATTACAGGAGAGGGACAGAACGAGAGGGTCCCCATGACACCCATTACAGGAGAAGGACAGACCGAGAGCGTCACCATGACACCCATTACAGGAGAGGGACAGAACGAGAGGGCCCCCATGACACCCATTACAGGAGAGGGTCAGAACGAGAGGGTCCCCATGACACCCATTACAGGAGAAGGACAGAACGAGAGGGTCCCCATGACACCCATTACAGGAGAAGGACAGAACGAGAGGGTCCCATGACACCCATTACAGAGAGGGACAGAACGAGAGGGTCCCCATGACACCCTTTACAGGAGAGGGACAGAACGAGAGCGTCCCCATGACACCCATTACAGGAGAGGGACAGAACGAGAGCGTCCCCATGACACCCATTACAGGAGAGGGACAGAACGAGAGCGTCCCCATGACACCCATTACAGGAGAGGGACAGAACGAGAGGGCCCCCATGACACCCATTACAGGAGAGGGACAGAACGAGAGGGTCCCCATGACACCCATTACAGGAGAGGGACAGAACGAGAGGGTCCCCATGACACCCATTACAGGAGAGGGACAGAACCAGAGGGACCCCATGACACCCATTACAGGAGAGGGACCGAACGAGAGGGCCCCCATGACACCCATTACAGGAGAGGGACGGAACGAGAGCGTCCCCATGACACCCATTACAGCAGAGGACGGAACGAGAGGGCCCCATGACACCATTACAGGAGAGGGACAGAACGAGAGCGTCCCCATGACACCCATTACAGGAGAGGGACGGAACGAGAGGGTCCCCATGACACCATTACAGAGAGAGGGACAGAACGAGAGGGTCCCCATGACACCCATTACAGGATGAGGGACAGAACGAGAGGGTCCCATGACACCCATTACAGGAGAGGGACAGAACGAGAGGGCCCCCATGACACCCATTACAGGAGAGGGTCAGAACGAGAGGGCCCCCATGACAACCATTACATGAGCGGGACTGAACGAGAGCGTCCCCATGACACCCATTACAGGAGAGGGACAGAACGAGAGGGTCCCCATGACACCCATTACAGGAGAGGGTCAGAACGAGAGCGCCCCCATGACACCCATTACAGGAGAGGGACAGAACGAGAGCGCCCCCATGACACCCATTACATGAGAGGGACAGAACGAGAGGGTCCCCATGACACCCATTACAGGACAAGGACAGAACGAGAGGGACCCCATGACACCCATTACAGGAGAGGGTCAGAACGAGAGGGACCCCATGACACCCATTACAGGAGAGGGACGGAACGAGAGGGCCCCCATGACACCCATTACAGGAGAGGGACAGAACGAGAGCGTCCCCATGACACCCATTACAGGAGAGGGACAGAACGAGAGCGTCCCCATGACACCCATTACAGGAGAGGGACAGAACGAGAGCGTCCCCATGACACCCATTACAGGAGAGGGACAGAACGAGAGCGTCCCCATGACACCCATTACAGGAGAGGGACAGAACGAGAGCGTCCCCATGACACCCATTACAGGAGAGGGACAGAACGAGAGCGTCCCCATGACACCCATTACAGAGGGCCCCCATGACACCCATTAC
Source organism: Phyllomedusa bahiana (assembly GCA_025379985.1). Lineage (NCBI taxonomy): Eukaryota > Metazoa > Chordata > Amphibia > Anura > Hylidae > Phyllomedusa > Phyllomedusa bahiana. Next base: position 10,022 of record JAODAL010035011.1, on the reverse strand, counting down.
AGGAGAGGGACTGAACGAGAGGGTCCCCATGACACCCATTACAGGAGAGGGACGGAACGAGAGGGTCCCCATGACACCCATTACAGGAGAGGGACGGAACGAGAGGGTCCCCATGACACCCATTACAGGAGAGGGACGGAACGAGAGGGTCCCCCATGACACCATTACAGGAGAGGACAGAACGAGAGGGTCCCCATGACACCCATTACAGGAGAGGGTCAGAACGAGAGGGTCCCCATGACACCCATTACAAGGAGAAGGACAGAACGAGAGGGTCCCATGACACCCATTACAGAGAGGGGTCAGAACGAGAGGGTCCCCATGACACCCATTACAGGAGAAGGACAGAACGAGAGGGTCCCCATGACACCCATTACAGGAGAGGGACAGAACGAGAGGGCCCCATGACACCCATTACAGGAGAAGGACAGAACGAGAGGGTCCCATGACACCCATTACAGGAGAAGGTCAGAACGAGAGGGTCCCATGACACCCATTACAGGAGAGAAGGACAGACATCGAGAGCGGTCCCCATGACACCATTACAGGAGAGGGACAGAACGAGAGGGTCCCCATGACACCATTACAGGAGAAGGACAGAACGAGAGGGTCCCCATGACACCATTACAGGAGAAGGACAGAACGAGAGGGTCCCCATGACACCCATTACAGGAGAAGGACAGAACGAGAGCGTCCCCATGACACCATTACAGGAGAGGACAGAACGAGAGGTCCCCATGACACCCATTACAGGAGAGGGACAGAACGAGAGGGCCCCATGACACCCATTACAGGAGAGGGTCAGAACGAGAGGGTCCCCATGACACCCATTACAGGAGAAGGACAGAACGAGAGGGTCCCCATGACACCCATTACAGGAGAGGGACAGAACGAGAGGGTCCCCATGACACCCATTACAGGAGAGGGACAGAACGAGAGGGTCCCCATGACACCCATTACAGGAGAGGGACAGAACGAGAGCGTCCCCATGACACCCATTACAGGAGAGGGACAGAACGAGAGCGTCCCCATGACACCCATTACAGGAGAGGGACAGAACGAGAGCGTCCCCATGACACCCATTACAGGAGAGGGCCAGAACGAGAGGGCCCCATGACACCCATTACAGGAGAGGGACAGAACGAGAGGGTCCCCATGACACCCATTACAGGAGAGGGACAGAACGAGAGGGTCCCCATGACACCCATTACAGGAGAGGGACAGAACGAGAGGGCCCCCATGGACACCATTACAGGAGAGGGACCAGAAACGAGAGGGCCCCCCATGACACCCATTACAGGAGAGGGTCAGAACGAGAGCGTCCCCATGACACCCATTACAGAGGGCCCCCATGACACCCATTACAGGAGAGGGACAGAACGAGAGCGTCCCCATGACACCCATTACAGGAGAGGGACAGAACGAGAGCGTCCCCATGACACCCATTACAGGAGAGGGACAGAGCGAGAGCGTCCCCATGACACCCATTACAGGAGAGGGACAGAACGAGAGCGTCCCATGACACCCATTAAAGGAGAGGGACAGAACGAGAGCGTCCACATGACACCCATTACAGGAGAGGGACAGAACGAGAGGGTCCCCATGACACCCATTACAGGAGTGGGACAGAACGAGAGCGTCCCCATGACACCCATTACAGGAGTGGGACAGAACGAGAGGGCCCCCATGACACCCATTACAGGAGAGGGACGGAACGAGAGGGTCCCCATGACACCCATTACAGGAGAGGGACGGAACGAGAGAGGGTCCCCATGACACCCATTACAGGAGAGGGACGGAACGAGCGGGTCCCCATGACACCCATTACAGGAGAGGGACAGAACGAGAGGGTCCCCATGACACCCATTACATGAGAGGGTCTGAACGAGAGGGTCCCCATGACACCCATTACAGGAGAAGGACAGAACGAGAGGGTCCCCATGACACCCATTACAGGAGAGGGTCAGAACGAGAGGGTCCCATGACACCCATTACAGGAGAAGGACAGAACGAGAGGGTCCCCATGACACCCATTACAGGAGAGGGACAGAACGAGAGGGCCCCCATGACACCCATTACAGGAGAAGGACAGAACGAGAGGGTCCCCATGACACCCATTACAGGAGACGGTCAGTTCGAGAGGGTCCCCATGACACCCATTACAGGAGAAGGACAGAACGAGAGGGTCCCCATGACACCCATTACAGGAGAGGGACAGAACGAGAGGGTCCCCATGACACCCATTACAGGAGAAGGACAGAACGAGAGGGTCCCCATGACACCCATTACAGGAGAAGGACAGAACGAGGAGGGTCCCATGACACCATTACAGGAGAGGGTCAGAACGAGAGGGTCCCCATGACACCCATTACAGGAGAAGGACAGAACGAGAGGGTCCCCATGACACCCATTACAGGAGAGGGACAGAACGAGAGGGTCCCCATGACACCCATTACAGGAGAAGGACAGAACGAGAGGGTCCCATGACACCCATTACAGGAGAGGGACAGAACGAGAGCGTCCCATGACACCCATTACAGGAGAGGGGACCAGGATACGAGAGCGTCCCCATGACACCCATTACAGGAGAGGGACTGAACGAGAGCGTCCCATGACACCCATTACAGGAGAGGGACAGAACGATGAGGGTCCCCATGACACCCATTACAGGAGAGGGACAGAACGAGAGGGACCCCATGACACCCATTACAGGAGAGGGACAGAACGAGAGCGTCCTCATGACACCCATTACAGGAGAGGGACAGAACGAGAGCGTCCCCATGACACCCATTACAGGAGAAGGACAGAACGAGAGGGACCCCATGACACCCCTTACCGGAGAAGGACAGAACGAGAGGGTCCCCTTGACACCCCTTACAGGAGAGGGACAGAACGAGAGGGTCCCCATGACACCCATTACAGGAGATGGACAGAACGAGAGGGTCCCCATGACACCCATTACAGGAGAGGGACGGAACGAGAGGGCCCCATGACACCCATTTACAGGAGAAGGACAGAACGAGGGCCCCCATGACACCCATTACAGGAGAGGGACAGAACGAGAGGGTTCCCATGACACCCATTACAGTAGAGTGACGGATCGAGAGGGCCCCCCCATGACACCCATTACAGGAGAAGGACAGAACCAGAGGGTCCCCATGACACCCATTACAGGAGAAGGACGGAACGAGAGGGTCCCCATGACACCCATTACAGGAGAGGGACGGAACGAGAGGGTCCCCATGACACCCATTACAGGAGAGCGACAGAACGAGAGCGTCCCCATGACACCATTACAGGAGAGGGTCAGAACGAGAGCGTCCCCATGACACCATTACAGGAGAGGGACAGAACGAGAGCGTCCCCATGACACCCATTACAGGAGAGGGACAGAACGAGAGCGTCCCCATGACACCCATTACAGGAGAGGGACAGAAACGAGAGCGTCCCATGACACCATTACAGGAGAGGGACAGAACGAGAGCGTCCCCATGACACCCATTACAGGAGAGGGACGGAACGAGAGGGTCCCCATGACACCCATTACAGGAGAGCGACAGAACGAGAGCGTCCCCATGACACCCATTACACGAGGGGGACAGAACCGAGAGCGTCCCCATGACACCCATTGCAGGAGAGGGACAGAACGAGAGCTCCCATGACACCCATTACAGGAGAGGGACAGAACGAGAGCGTCCCATGACACCATTACAGGAGAGGGACTGAACGAGAGCGTCCCCATGACACCATTACAGGAGAAGGACAGAACGAGAGGGTCCCCATGACACCCATTACAGGAGAGGGACAGAACGAGAGGGTCCCCATGACACCCATTACAGGAGAGGGACAGAACGAGAGGGACCCCATGACACCCATTACAGGAGAAGGACAGAACGAGAGCGTCCCCATGACACCCATTACAGGAGAGGGACAGAACGAGAGCGTCCCCATGACACCCATTACAGGAGAGGGACAGAACGAGAGGGTCCCCATGACACCCATTACAGGAGAAGGACAGAACGAGAGGGCCCCCATGACACCCATTACAGGAGAGGGGACAGAACGAGAGGGCCCCCATGACACCCATTACAGGAGAAGGACAGAACGAGAGGGTCCCCATGACACCCATTACAGAGGAGGGACAGAACGAGAGGCCCCATGAAACCCATTACAGGAGAAGGACAGACAGAGAGCGTCCCATGACACCATTACAGGAGAGGGACAGAACGAGAGGGTCCCCATGACACCCATTACAGGAGAGGGACGGAACGAGAGGGTCCCCATGACACCCATTACAGGAGAGGGACAGAACGAGAGGGTCCCCATGACACCCATTACAGGAGAGGGACGGAACGAGAGGGCCCCCATGACACCCATTACAGGAGAGGGACGGAACGAGAGGGCCCCCATGACACCCATTACAGGAGAAGGACAGAACGAGAGGGCCCCCATGACACCCATTACAGGAGAGGGACAGAACGAGAGGGTGCCCATGACACCCATTACAGGAGAGGGACGGAACGAGAGGGCCCCCATGACACCCATTACAGGAGAAGGACAGAACCAGAGGGTCCCCATGACACCCATTACAGGAGAAGGACGGAACGAGAGGGTCCCATGAACCATTACAGGAGAGGGACGGAACGAGAGGGTCCCATGACACCATTACAGGAGAGCGACAGAACGAGGAGCGTCCCCATGACACCCATTACAGGAGAGGGACAGAACGAGAGCGTCCCCATGACACCCATTACAGGAGAGGGACAGAACGAGAGCGTCCCCATGACACCCATTACAGGAGAGGGACAGAACGAGAGCGTCCCAAAGAAACCCATTACAGGAGAAGGACAGAGCGAGCGCGTCCCCATGACACCCATTACAGGAGAGGGACAGAACGAGAGTGTCCCCATGACACCCATTACAGGAGAGGGACGGAACGAGAGGGTCCCATGGACACCCATTACAGGAGAGGACAGAACGAGAGCGTCCCCATGACACCATTACAGGAGAGGGACAGAACGAGAGCGTCCCCATGACACCATTGCAGGAGAGGGACCAGAACGAGAGCGTCCCCATGACACCCATTACAGGAGAGGGACAGAACGAGAGCGACCCCATGACACCCATTACAGGAGAGGGACTGAACGAGAGCGTCCCCATGACACCCATTACAGGAGGGGGACAGAACGAGAGCGTCCCCATGACACCCATTACAGGAGAGGGACAGAACGAGAGGGTCCCCATGACACCATTACAGGAGAAGGACAGAACGAAGAGCGTCCCATGACACCCATTACAGGAGAGGGACAGAACGAGAGCGTCCCCATGACACCCATTACAGGAGAGGGACAGAACCAGAGGGTCCCCATGACACCCATTACAGGAGAAGGACAGAACGAGAGGGCCCCCATGACACCCATTACAGGAGAGGGACAGAACGAGAGGGCCCCCATGACACCCATTACAGGAGAAGGACAGAACGAGAGGGCCCCCATGACACCCATTACAGGAGAGGGACAGAACCAGAGGGCCCCCATGACACCCATTACAGGAGAGGGACGGAACGAGAGGGTCCCCATGACACCCATTACAGGAGAGGGACGGAACGAGAGGGTCCCCATGACACCCATTTCAGGAGAGGTTCAGAACGAGAGGGTCCCCATGACACCCATTACAGGAGAAGGACAGAACGAGAGGGTCCCCATGACACCCATTACAGGAGAGGGACGGAACGAGAGGGTCCCCATGACACCCATTACAGGAGAGGGACAGAACGAGAGGGACCCCATCACACCATTACAGGAGAAGGACAGAACGAGAGGGTCCCCATGACACCCATTACAGGAGAGGGGACGGAACGAGAGGGTCCCCATGACACCCCATTACAGGAGAGGGACAGAACGAGAGGGCCCCATGAAACCCATTACAGGAGAAGGACAGAACGAGAGCGTCCCCATGACACCCATTACAGGAGAAGGACAGAACGAGAGGGTCCCCATGACACCCATTACAGGAGAAGGACAGAACGAGAGGGCCCCCATGACACCCATTACAGGAGAGGGACAGAACGAGAGCGTCCCCATGACACCCATTACAGGAGAGGGACAGAACGAGAGCGTCCCCATGACACCCATTACAGGAGAGGGACAGAACGAGAGGGTCCCCATGACAGCCATTACAGGAGAGGGACAGCTCCTTACAACACAGAGGGACAGAGCGAACACCCCAGGACACCCACCGGTGACATGTCCCTCGCAGCAGGCTGCACAGAGCGGAAACCACTCTGGTGTCCTCTGCAGATCCATCTCGGTCCTTTCCCAGCAGATCCAGGTGAGTGAGCAGCAGGACGCAGGGGCGACAGTCTTGGGCGTGAGAGAAGACGGAGCGCAGACGGGAGACGCTGCTGGCGCTGCTGTCACGGCACAGTCTTGCACACTCCACCTGGGGAGATCAGAAGCGGAGTCACACAAGGATTTCCAGAACGACCAGTGGAGACCACATTGGGACCCACCTGACACAGATGTACGTTCAGGCGGCTGCACACGGCTCGCACCACTGTCGTTTTGCCGCTGCCCTTAGGACCCACGAGAAGAACGCGACCTCCAGCCCCGAGAACTTCACTACTGTAAAGAAGGAAGAGCGTCGGGTGATCAAGAGACGCCACCAAGGACGGACGATTACAGGACGAGAACTAACGTGCTCTGCAGGTGAGGCAGGAAGAGACGACAAATCTCATCCACCACGTGGGAGAGCCCCGCCGGGAACAGACTGCTCCAGAAGACGTGACCGTCCCGTGCCGGAAAGGACGGGACAAAGCTGCAGACACTGCCCACCTGTAATATAAAGAGGAGAGGATGGAGGTGACAGAGGACCAAGGGAGCCGCCGCCGCCGCCCCGGGGATCCCAGACGGGGGACGGAGACGACGCCGCCCCGGGGATCCCAGACGGGGGACGGAGACGACGCCGCCCCGGGGATCCCAGACGAGGGACGGGGGAGCCCCGGGGATCCCAGACGAGGGACGGAGACGACGCACCGGGGATCCCAGAGGATGTTCACCTGATAGACGGTGGTGTGACTGGTACTCGCCAAGTATCCATCTCCGCTGACCTCCCCTTCAACCTTCTGCACCTTAAAGTAGAGCTCTGGACACCTGCAGAAAACACAGAAAGATTGGGAAGGAAACGCATAGAACCACTCGCTCACGTACACATGCGACTCCCGCGCTGTAGCGCCGCGCAAGCCTCCCGCGCGCAGCCTCCGCGCGCGTCGCGCGTCCAGGGAGCCTCCCGCGCGCCAGCCTCCCGCGCGCCAGACCTCTCCGCGCGCAGTCCTCCCGCACGCAGCCTCCCGCACGCGCGCGCCAGCCTCCCGCACGCACAGCGCGCGCAGCCTCCCGCACGCGCGCGCAGCCTCCCGCACGCGCGCGCAGCTCCCGCACGCGCGCGCAGCTCTCCCGCCCACGCGCAGCCTCCCACACACGCGCTCACACGCAGCCTCCCGCACACACGCGCAGCCTCCCGCACACACGCGCAGCCTCCCGCACGCGCAGCCTCCCGCACGCGCGCGCAGCCTCCCGCACGCGCGCGCAGCCTCCCGCACGCGCGCGCAGCCTCCCGCACGCGCGCGCAGCCTCCCGCACACACGCGCAGCCTCCCGCACACACGCGCAGCCTCCCGCACACACGCGCAGCCTCCCGCACACACGCGCAGGCACCCGCAGACTCGCGCAGCCTCCCGCACACACGCGCAGCCTCCCGCACACACGCGCAGCCTCCCGCACACACAGCGCAGCTCCCGCACACACGCGCAGCCTCCCGCCCACGCGCAGCCTCCCACACGCGCGCTCGCACGCACAGCCTCCCGCACACGCGCGCAGCCTCCCGCATACACGCGCCCCCCCCCCGCACACGCGCGCCCCCCATTTACGAACCTTAATGGAATGTGCGACTTGTTGAGCTGAAATTCAAAATGTGAGACACAGGAGACGCACAGGACATCCCCCACCTGGACAGCCCTAAAGAAAAAGACAAATCAGGGCGAGCTCCTAGACCCCAATGTGACACTGGTCCTGGATTATTAGGGCGAGGACCTAGAACAGAATGTGACGCTTGTCCTGGATTATTAGGGCGAGGACCTAGAACACAATGTGACACTGGTCCTGGATTAGTAGGGGGAGGACCGAGACCACAGTGTGACACTGGTCCTGGATTATCAGGGCGAGGTCCCAGACCCCAATGTGACACTGGTCCTGAATTTTCAGGGCAAGGTCCTAGAACAGAATGTGACACTTGTCCTGGATTATTAGGGCGAGCTCCTGGACCCCAATGTGACACTGGTCCTGGATTATTAGGGCGAGCTCCTAGAGCCCAATGTGACACTGGTCCTGGATTATTAGGGCGAGGTCCTAGACCCCAATGTGACACTGGTCCTGGATTATTAGGGCGAGGACCTAGAACAGAATGTGACGCTTGTCCTGGATTATTAGGGCAAAGACCTAGAGCCCAATGTGACACTGGTCCTGAATTATTAGGGCGAGGATCCAGAGCCCAATGTGACACTGGTCCTGGATTATTAGGGCGAGGACCTAGACCCCAATGTGACACTGGTCCTGGATTATTAGGGCGAAGACCTAGACCCCAATGTGACCCTGGTCCTGAATTATTAGGGCGAGCAACACGACCCCAATGTGACACTGGTCCTGGATTATTAGGGCGAGGCCCTCGACCCCACTGTGCCACTGGTCCTCGATTATTAGGGCGAGGTCCTAGACCCCACTGTGACGCTGGTCCTGGATTATTAGGGCGAGGTCCTACACCCCAATGTGACGCTGGTCCTGGATTATTAGGGCGAGGACCTAGAGCCCAATGTGACACTGGTCCTGGATTATTAGGGCGAGGACCTAGACCCCAATGTGACACTGGTCCTGAATTATTAGGGCGAGGACCTAGAGCCCAATGTGACACTGGTCCTGGATTATTAGGGCGAGGTCCTAGACCCCAGTGTGACACTGGTCCTGGATTATTAGGGCGAGCTCCTGCACCCCCATGTGACGCTGGTCCTGGCGTATTAGGGCGAGCTCCTAGACCCCAATGTGACACTGGTACCTGAATTATCAGGGCGAGGTCCTAGAACAGAATGTGACACTGGTTCCTGGATTATCAGGGCGAGGACCTAGACCCAATGTGACACTGGTCCTGATTATTAGGGCGAGGACCTAGACCCCAATGTGACACTGGTCCTGGATTATTAGGGCGAGGTCCTACACCCCAATGTGACGCTGGTCCTGGATTATTAGGGCGAGCTCCTAGACCCCAATGTGACACTGGTCCTGGATTATTAGGGCGAGCTCCTAGAGCCCAATGTGACACTGGTCCTGGATTATTAGGGCGAGCTCCTAGACCCCAATGTGCCACTGGTCCTGGATTATTATGGCGAGGTCCTAGAACAGAATGTGACGCTTGTCCTGGATTATTAGGGCGAGGACCTAGAGCCCAATGTGACGCTGGTCCTGGATTATTAGGGCGAGCTCCTGGACCCCAATGTGACGCTGGTCCTGGATTATTAGGGCGAGGTCCTAGACCCCAATGTGACACTGGTCCTGGATTATTAGGGCGAGGTCCTAGACCCCAATGTGACACTGGTCCTGGATTATTAGGGCGAGGTCCTAGACCCCAATGTGACACTGGTCCTGGATTATTAGGGCGAGGTCCTAGACCCCAATGTGACACTGGTCCTGGATTATTAGGGCGAGGTCCTAGACCCCAATGTGACACTGGTCCTGAATTATTAGGGCGAGGACCTAGACCCCAATGTGACACTGGTCCTGAATTATCAGGGCGAGGTCCTAGAACAGAATGTGACACTGGTCCTGGATTATCAGGGCGAGGACCTAGACCCCAATGTGACACTGGTCCTGGATTATTAGGGCGAGGTCCTAGACCCCAATGTGACACTGGTCCTGGATTATTAGGGCGAAGTCCTACACCCCAATGTGACACTGGTCCCGGGTTTTTAGGGCGAGC